>CAWUFW010023436.1:0-76006 GCA_963921515.1 Calotriton arnoldi
GCGCCTGTGGTCGCATGATGTCGATCACAGACCCGCACTTAGAGTGTCTCTACTGCCTCGGCCGCGACCACGACACGAAGTCGTGCCCGACTGCCGGGCCTTGCACCCGAAGACTTTGCGAGAGCGGTCTCGAAGGTCTCGAGGGTCCGGCAGTCGGCTCACTTCCCACACCAAGCCCCGGTCACGTGAGAGGTCGAGGGCGATCGCGAGTCCTCATCGGTCGTC
The DNA here is from genome assembly GCA_963921515.1 of Calotriton arnoldi. Lineage (NCBI taxonomy): Eukaryota > Metazoa > Chordata > Amphibia > Caudata > Salamandridae > Calotriton > Calotriton arnoldi. The sequence continues at coordinate 226 of CAWUFW010023436.1, forward strand.
GGGGTCGAAGTGTTCGCCTCGTCCCGGTAAGCTGAAGCACAAGAAGTCCCGAGAAGCGTCATCGCTCGGCGGGACTTCGCCTCGCCCGGTCTCGCGACACAGGCTGAGGCCCCACGTCGGCTGCCGTCCCCCGCCTCCGCGGCTCCGGGACGTGCCCTGTGGAGCCGCCCCGTCATTGCCCGCCCTTCCCGGGGTTCGGGGTGACTCGGCCGAGGTACAAGGAGTTCCTGTCGGCCATGGCCCGCCTCTTCGGGCGCTCAAGGCCCCTCCGGTGCGCCTTCGGGCCGCGCGGCTGCATGATGGGGTTTGCCCGGCGTGCTTGGCTCCCGGTCCCGGCTGCCGTCCTGCAGACTCCAGCCTCGAGTCCCGGCTCGGCCGGCCCCGGCCTCGATCCCGGCTCTGGCCCCCATCGACGCCGGTCGACCTAACCACGGCCTCCGCCGGCGCCGATGTCTCCGGTGCACCGTTCAGCCGCCCCTGGGCTCCGGCGCGGCGTCCTCCTTCCTTCCGGCTCCGGACATGGACCCGGGCAGCGTGCGCTCGGCGCTCGGCTCCGGCGATGGGCCCCTTGGGTCCCAAATGTCCCCTCCCTCCTTGGCCCCGGACCGGGGGTGCGTTAGATAACTGGGAGGGGTCCGATGACCCTCTGACTCAGCAGCTGTGAGTTTGATGAGGACTGGACTGAGAGTCTCGGGGAGGCCAGTGGTCTGGACACCTCTCCTGACTCTGGCATGCTGTCTCCTCCATCGTGGCTGCGGAGGGAGGGGCCAACTTTGGCGTGCGGTTTGTTGCAGTGGGGCCTGCTGGGGCCTTGCGGCCTCCAGCTGCCTACTGTGAGCGGTCAGGCCTAACATCCTGACGGAGGTGCTTCCGGCCGGCGGCCTACCTCTCGGAGGGCAGCCGCTTGCCGTTTCAGCGAGGCGCTTTCGAGGCGTTCTTTTGGGGCGCTTCTGGTCCCGGCCCACCACAGGAGGGCTCCCTGTGGATCGGAGCCGTGGCCCGACGCCATCTCGCCCTGCTCCGGGCGGCCCCTGTTCTCTCTCGCGCCCCACTCCTGAGGAGCTTGGTGGTCCAAGCCTCTGCATTCCCCAAGCGCCTTCCTACCGCTCCTCCCCGGATAGGGAATCCAAACGCCTGGGTCAGTTTGGGAGGAAGGCTTTTCTTCCGCCAGTGCTGGCTTGCGGTCCAGTCAACACCGCTTGCCTCTTGGGCCGCTATTCCCACTCTCCTTGTGGGACTCGGTGGCGCGCATGTTCTGCCCCAGTGCCCTGAGGAGGTCCAGACGCTGCTCTCCCGCGCCATTGCGGAAGGAGAGGATGCTGGCCAAATACACTATCCGATTGTGGCGCGTGACACCGCCGGCTCGCTGGGCATGGTCGGTGCCCACGACGGTGGCGGCTTCCGCCCGCCCACCGCCTGGCTGAGGACCACTGGTTTTCGGGGATGTCCAGAATACTCTCATGGACATGCCCTTTGGTGGGCTCGGATCTTTTGGGTCCAAAGCAGACCATGCGTTGGGCAGCTTTAGGGACTCACCGGGCTGCTGCCAAGTCCACGGGCCTTTCTGCTTCACGCCGTCCGCTGACTGTCTGCTTTTCGCCCCTATCGTGGCCACGGTAGGGCGCCCCTTCACGTCAGCAGCCCAGCCACCGGCCCGCGCAGCGCGCGTCTTCGCGTGGCCGGGGAGCGCTGGGTCCGCCGTGGCGGATCGGGCGCGCCAAGCGTGCGAGGTCAGGCCACCACCTCCAGCCCGTCCACAGCGGCCTCCAAGCCCTCCCTGGTCCTCCTTTCAGGTGCCACGGCCACGCCGGTAGAGGGCAGGGTCCGCCATCCACCTTCCCCCACTGTGGCGCGCCATCACCTCGGACAGGTGGGTCTTGGACATTGTCCGAAGGGCTACTCCCTCCCCTTCGAGACCACCCCCAGCCATGCCGCCTCAGCTCCACCGCATGTCAGGGATCCTCCAGTACTAGCTGCAGAAGGAAGTCACGGCCCTCTTGACAGAGGGCCATCGAGCATGTTCCGACCCCAGAAGTAGGCGTGGTTGCTACTCCCACTACTTCCTGGTGCCCAAAAAAGGACAAGGAGGACATGCGTCCTATCTTGGACCTCCGGAACGTCAATCGCTTCCTCCGGAAGGAGAAGTTCCAGATGCTCACCCTAGCTCAGGTCTTGACTGCCCTCGACCCTGGAGACTGGTTGGTAGCGTTGGACTTGCAGGACGCGTATTTCCACATCCCCGTCCTGCCGGCCCCGGCGTTACCTTCGGTTCACGGTAGGCCACGAGCATTTTCAGTTCACCGTGCTCCCCTTTGGCCTTACAGTGCCCCTCGGGTGTTCACGACAGTGATGGCGGTGAGTCGCAGCTCATCTGCGCCGGGCAGGGGTTTCAGTCTTCCCCTACCTCGGCGAGCTGGCTGCTGAAGGCGGGGCTCGTCCCAGGCAGTCGTCTCCACCTCCAGACTACGGCCGAACTCCTGCACTCGCTGGGGTTCTCCATCAATGTGCGAAGTCGCATCTGATTCCTTCTCCACAGCTCCTTTTCATCGGAGCAGTTCTGGACACGACGCAGTTTCGGGCCTATCCTCCCGAAGCGGCGAGTCCGGGATATTCAGGCTATGATTCCGATCTTTCGGCCTTTATCCTGGGTTTCGAGTACGGATGACCCTGAGGCTGCTGGGCCTCATGGCCTCCTGCATCCTGCTGGTCAATCATGCCAGATGGCATATCGCCGGGCTCTGCAGTGGGACCTGAAGTTCCAGTGGGCGCAGCACCAGGGCAACCTGTCCGATCACGTCCAGATCTCGGAGGGACTGCAAAACAGTTGCAGTGGTGGCTCTCGAACCGGCAATGGGTCATGGGCAGATCCCTCTCCCTTCCCCAGCCAGAGCATACAGTTGTGACGGACGCGTCCCTTCTGGGATGGGCGGTCACATGGGAGAGGCGGAGATCAGAGGCCTCTGGTCTCCGGCGTGAGTCCGGCTCCATATCAGCCTTCTGGAGCTCCGGGCGATCCGGCTTGCACTCAAGGCATTCCTTCCCTCTGTCAAGGGGAAGGTGGTGCAGGTGTTCACAGACAACACCACCGCCATGTGGTACTGCAACAAACAGGGCGGGGTGGGGTCTTGGACCCTTTGTCCAGAGGCTCTGCGCCTCTGGACGTGAAGCTGGAACATCAGGGCATGTTCCTGATGGTTCCAACACCTGGCAGGTTCTCTGAACGCCAGGCGGACGAAGCTCAGCCGCATGGGTGCATGATGGATCACGATGGCGTCTTCACTCGGAAGTGGCGCAGGGACTCTTTCCTACAGTGGGGAGAGCCTTGGTTAAGATCTATTCGCCACCCCGAAGAGAGCAGCGCAATGTCATCAGTTCTGCGCGTTGGAATTTCCAAGCGGCACTCGCTCGGCGACGCTTTTCGTCAGCCCGAGTGGGTCTGCGGTCTGTTGTACGCCTTTCCGCCTATACCACTTCTACCCAGAGTGTTGAAGAAGATTCGGCGCGACCGGGCCCAAGTCATTCTTGTGGCTCCGGACTGGGGCTCCGAAGAGTTTGGTATCCCGAGCTACTCAATATGAGCATGGATCCCCCGATCCGTCTGCCTCTTCGGGAGGATCTTCTGTCGCCAGCAGCAGGGACGGTCCTCCACCGAACCTGTCCAGTCTACACCTGCTTGCGTGGAGATTGAGCGGCGGCAGTTGATTCCTTTCGACTTGCCTCCCGAAGTTTGTGATGTGATTCTGGCAGCCAGGCGTCCCTCCACTAAGGTGGTATACGCCTGCAGGTGGAACTAAGTCTGTGGCATGGTGCACAGCAAAGGCTGTGGATCCCCTTTCTGCCCCTCTTTCTGAGGTCCTTCTGTTCCTTCTCTCCCTGGCCCAACGAGGGTTCTGCCCTAGGTACCATCAAGGGTTATCTTTGTGCTATCTCTAGGCCTTCCTCAGGCTCCCTGATCAGCCCTCCCTTTTCAAGTCCCCTGTTGTTAACAGGTTCTTAAAGAGCATTACTCACCTCTTCCCTCCTGTTCCGTTTGTAATGCCTCAGTGGGACTTGAACTTGGTTCTTACCTTCTTAATGTGCGCTCCCTTTGAGCCTCTGCATAACTGTCCTCTTCGTCTTCTGACTCTGAAGGCAGCCTTTCTGGTGGCCATCACCTCCGCTCGGCCCGAGGTGAGTGAGCTCAGGCTCTATCTCACAAACCTCCCTTTCTGTCTGTTCATCCAGAACAGGTTTGTTCTTCGGACGCGTCCGTCCTTCTTGCCAAAGGTGGTTACTGCTTTCCACGTTGGGCAGACCATCGCCCTGCCCACCTTCTTTCCGCCTCGCATCCTTCCAGAGAGAAGAGAGGCTCCACCGTCTGGACCCAGCGTGCGCTCTCCTTCTATATCGACCGCACAAAACACTTCCGGGTGGATGACCAGCTCTTTGTTGGCTACGTGGGCGCCAAAAGGTCGGCCGGTGCACAGAGAGGACCATCTCCCGCTGGGTTGCCAATGTGCATCAAGACCTGCTATTCTTTGGCTAAGAAGAGGCCTCCTGTTGGGCTGCGTGCCCATTCCACCAGGGCCGCCGGCTGCTACCGCGGCCTTGGGCCGCGGTGTTTCCGCTACCGGTTATCTGTCAGAGCAGCTACGTGGGCCTGCCGCTGCACACGTTTACAAAGCATTACTGCCTTGACAGTCAGGTCCGGAGGAGCGGCTTCTTTGGCCGTTCTGTCCTCCAGGACTTCATTGTCTGATCTTTGTTCGCAGACCCACCACACGGGGTTGGTATTGCTGGGGTATCTATTCTAAGGTAAGGAATCTGTCACTAACGTGTCTCTTTCAGATGCACAAGTTACTAGCTTGTGTAACGATATATCTGTAAGAGACAGTAGTTAGTGACAGATTCCCTACCGCCACCATCCTCCCGTTCTGCGAACTGATTTCTAGGGTTAAGGACATCCCTTTCAGGGCCCTAGTATTTTCAGACACCTATGTCAGCTTCTTGCATGGCTCTGCGTTCCTGGCGCGGAAAGTCGTGTACAGAACTGACGTCAGCCGCTGGGCGGCGCCTAAGTACTGCCCGCGACGTCATCCCGGCGATCACGACGCCGGACGACGGGCCGCGAGCCGCGAGCAGACCGCCGCCTACCGGCGACGCGCAGAGGTACTGCTACGCAAAAACTTTCCGGATCCAGCCTGACGCCTGGGGATATTCTAAGGTAAGGAATCTGATGGACGGAATGCTGGACAATGCAAACATTCACCCCCAGTCACAAGGATCTGGGTTAAATCCATCATTCTTTTGCTCACCACACCACCCCAGTTTGGACCCAGCCATATGCAAATCAGTCTTGACCCTGGTCCTTGTGGGAACAGTCCAGCCCGAACTGCCAAGCCAGGTCCTCCCTGGACCGGAAACAAGCATCCTGGGACCGGTTTCAGGGCATCACCCTTCTTCAGCCAGGCTAGCTTGAATCCAGTGGTGTAGTGAGCACGGGACCCACGTCTGGGCATACCCTTCCCACTTAGGGCGACAAATGCAAAAGAAACAATTGATGGACGGAATGCTGGACAATGCAAACATTCACCCCCAGTCACAAGGATCTGGGTTAAATCCATCATTCTTTTGCTCACCACACCACCCCAGTTTGGACCCAGCCATATGCAAATCAGTCTTGACCCTGGTCCTTGTGGGAACAGTCCAGCCCGAACTGCCAAGCCAGGTCCTCCCTGGACCGGAAACAAGCATCCTGGGACCGGTTTCAGGGCATCACCCTTCTTCAGCCAGGCTAGCTTGAATCCAGTGGTGTAGTGAGCACGGGACCCACGTCTGGGCATACCCTTCCCACTTAGGGCGACAAATGCAAAAGAAACAATTGATGGACGGAATGCTGGACAATGCAAACATTCACCCCCAGTCACAAGGATCTGGGTTAAATCCATCATTCTTTTGCTCACCACACCACCCCAGTTTGGACCCAGCCATATGCAAATCAGTCTTGACCCTGGTCCTTGTGGGAACAGTCCAGCCCGAACTGCCAAGCCAGGTCCTCCCTGGACCGGAAACAAGCATCCTGGGACCGGTTTCAGGGCATCACCCTTCTTCAGCCAGGCTAGCTTGAATCCAGTGGTGTAGTGAGCACGGGACCCACGTCTGGGCATACCCTTCCCACTTAGGGCGACAAATGCAAAAGAAACAATTGATGGACGGAATGCTGGACAATGCAAACATTCACCCCCAGTCACAAGGATCTGGGTTAAATCCATCATTCTTTTGCTCACCACACCACCCCAGTTTGGACCCAGCCATATGCAAATCAGTCTTGACCCTGGTCCTTGTGGGAACAGTCCAGCCCGAACTGCCAAGCCAGGTCCTCCCTGGACCGGAAACAAGCATCCTGGGACCGGTTTCAGGGCATCACCCTTCTTCAGCCAGGCTAGCTTGAATCCAGTGGTGTAGTGAGCACGGGACCCACGTCTGGGCATACCCTTCCCACTTAGGGCGACAAATGCAAAAGAAACAATTGATGGACGGAATGCTGGACAATGCAAACATTCACCCCCAGTCACAAGGATCTGGGTTAAATCCATCATTCTTTTGCTCACCACACCACCCCAGTTTGGACCCAGCCATATGCAAATCAGTCTTGACCCTGGTCCTTGTGGGAACAGTCCAGCCCGAACTGCCAAGCCAGGTCCTCCCTGGACCGGAAACAAGCATCCTGGGACCGGTTTCAGGGCATCACCCTTCTTCAGCCAGGCTAGCTTGAATCCAGTGGTGTAGTGAGCACGGGACCCACGTCTGGGCATACCCTTCCCACTTAGGGCGACAAATGCAAAAGAAACAATTGATGGACGGAATGCTGGACAATGCAAACATTCACCCCCAGTCACAAGGATCTGGGTTAAATCCATCATTCTTTTGCTCACCACACCACCCCAGTTTGGACCCAGCCATATGCAAATCAGTCTTGACCCTGGTCCTTGTGGGAACAGTCCAGCCCGAACTGCCAAGCCAGGTCCTCCCTGGACCGGAAACAAGCATCCTGGGACCGGTTTCAGGGCATCACCCTTCTTCAGCCAGGCTAGCTTGAATCCAGTGGTGTAGTGAGCACGGGACCCACGTCTGGGCATACCCTTCCCACTTAGGGCGACAAATGCAAAAGAAACAATTGATGGACGGAATGCTGGACAATGCAAACATTCACCCCCAGTCACAAGGATCTGGGTTAAATCCATCATTCTTTTGCTCACCACACCACCCCAGTTTGGACCCAGCCATATGCAAATCAGTCTTGACCCTGGTCCTTGTGGGAACAGTCCAGCCCGAACTGCCAAGCCAGGTCCTCCCTGGACCGGAAACAAGCATCCTGGGACCGGTTTCAGGGCATCACCCTTCTTCAGCCAGGCTAGCTTGAATCCAGTGGTGTAGTGAGCACGGGACCCACGTCTGGGCATACCCTTCCCACTTAGGGCGACAAATGCAAAAGAAACAATTGATGGACGGAATGCTGGACAATGCAAACATTCACCCCCAGTCACAAGGATCTGGGTTAAATCCATCATTCTTTTGCTCACCACACCACCCCAGTTTGGACCCAGCCATATGCAAATCAGTCTTGACCCTGGTCCTTGTGGGAACAGTCCAGCCCGAACTGCCAAGCCAGGTCCTCCCTGGACCGGAAACAAGCATCCTGGGACCGGTTTCAGGGCATCACCCTTCTTCAGCCAGGCTAGCTTGAATCCAGTGGTGTAGTGAGCACGGGACCCACGTCTGGGCATACCCTTCCCACTTAGGGCGACAAATGCAAAAGAAACAATTGATGGACGGAATGCTGGACAATGCAAACATTCACCCCCAGTCACAAGGATCTGGGTTAAATCCATCATTCTTTTGCTCACCACACCACCCCAGTTTGGACCCAGCCATATGCAAATCAGTCTTGACCCTGGTCCTTGTGGGAACAGTCCAGCCCGAACTGCCAAGCCAGGTCCTCCCTGGACCGGAAACAAGCATCCTGGGACCGGTTTCAGGGCATCACCCTTCTTCAGCCAGGCTAGCTTGAATCCAGTGGTGTAGTGAGCACGGGACCCACGTCTGGGCATACCCTTCCCACTTAGGGCGACAAATGCAAAAGAAACAATTGATGGACGGAATGCTGGACAATGCAAACATTCACCCCCAGTCACAAGGATCTGGGTTAAATCCATCATTCTTTTGCTCACCACACCACCCCAGTTTGGACCCAGCCATATGCAAATCAGTCTTGACCCTGGTCCTTGTGGGAACAGTCCAGCCCGAACTGCCAAGCCAGGTCCTCCCTGGACCGGAAACAAGCATCCTGGGACCGGTTTCAGGGCATCACCCTTCTTCAGCCAGGCTAGCTTGAATCCAGTGGTGTAGTGAGCACGGGACCCACGTCTGGGCATACCCTTCCCACTTAGGGCGACAAATGCAAAAGAAACAATTGATGGACGGAATGCTGGACAATGCAAACATTCACCCCCAGTCACAAGGATCTGGGTTAAATCCATCATTCTTTTGCTCACCACACCACCCCAGTTTGGACCCAGCCATATGCAAATCAGTCTTGACCCTGGTCCTTGTGGGAACAGTCCAGCCCGAACTGCCAAGCCAGGTCCTCCCTGGACCGGAAACAAGCATCCTGGGACCGGTTTCAGGGCATCACCCTTCTTCAGCCAGGCTAGCTTGAATCCAGTGGTGTAGTGAGCACGGGACCCACGTCTGGGCATACCCTTCCCACTTAGGGCGACAAATGCAAAAGAAACAATTGATGGACGGAATGCTGGACAATGCAAACATTCACCCCCAGTCACAAGGATCTGGGTTAAATCCATCATTCTTTTGCTCACCACACCACCCCAGTTTGGACCCAGCCATATGCAAATCAGTCTTGACCCTGGTCCTTGTGGGAACAGTCCAGCCCGAACTGCCAAGCCAGGTCCTCCCTGGACCGGAAACAAGCATCCTGGGACCGGTTTCAGGGCATCACCCTTCTTCAGCCAGGCTAGCTTGAATCCAGTGGTGTAGTGAGCACGGGACCCACGTCTGGGCATACCCTTCCCACTTAGGGCGACAAATGCAAAAGAAACAATTGATGGACGGAATGCTGGACAATGCAAACATTCACCCCCAGTCACAAGGATCTGGGTTAAATCCATCATTCTTTTGCTCACCACACCACCCCAGTTTGGACCCAGCCATATGCAAATCAGTCTTGACCCTGGTCCTTGTGGGAACAGTCCAGCCCGAACTGCCAAGCCAGGTCCTCCCTGGACCGGAAACAAGCATCCTGGGACCGGTTTCAGGGCATCACCCTTCTTCAGCCAGGCTAGCTTGAATCCAGTGGTGTAGTGAGCACGGGACCCACGTCTGGGCATACCCTTCCCACTTAGGGCGACAAATGCAAAAGAAACAATTGATGGACGGAATGCTGGACAATGCAAACATTCACCCCCAGTCACAAGGATCTGGGTTAAATCCATCATTCTTTTGCTCACCACACCACCCCAGTTTGGACCCAGCCATATGCAAATCAGTCTTGACCCTGGTCCTTGTGGGAACAGTCCAGCCCGAACTGCCAAGCCAGGTCCTCCCTGGACCGGAAACAAGCATCCTGGGACCGGTTTCAGGGCATCACCCTTCTTCAGCCAGGCTAGCTTGAATCCAGTGGTGTAGTGAGCACGGGACCCACGTCTGGGCATACCCTTCCCACTTAGGGCGACAAATGCAAAAGAAACAATTGATGGACGGAATGCTGGACAATGCAAACATTCACCCCCAGTCACAAGGATCTGGGTTAAATCCATCATTCTTTTGCTCACCACACCACCCCAGTTTGGACCCAGCCATATGCAAATCAGTCTTGACCCTGGTCCTTGTGGGAACAGTCCAGCCCGAACTGCCAAGCCAGGTCCTCCCTGGACCGGAAACAAGCATCCTGGGACCGGTTTCAGGGCATCACCCTTCTTCAGCCAGGCTAGCTTGAATCCAGTGGTGTAGTGAGCACGGGACCCACGTCTGGGCATACCCTTCCCACTTAGGGCGACAAATGCAAAAGAAACAATTGATGGACGGAATGCTGGACAATGCAAACATTCACCCCCAGTCACAAGGATCTGGGTTAAATCCATCATTCTTTTGCTCACCACACCACCCCAGTTTGGACCCAGCCATATGCAAATCAGTCTTGACCCTGGTCCTTGTGGGAACAGTCCAGCCCGAACTGCCAAGCCAGGTCCTCCCTGGACCGGAAACAAGCATCCTGGGACCGGTTTCAGGGCATCACCCTTCTTCAGCCAGGCTAGCTTGAATCCAGTGGTGTAGTGAGCACGGGACCCACGTCTGGGCATACCCTTCCCACTTAGGGCGACAAATGCAAAAGAAACAATTGATGGACGGAATGCTGGACAATGCAAACATTCACCCCCAGTCACAAGGATCTGGGTTAAATCCATCATTCTTTTGCTCACCACACCACCCCAGTTTGGACCCAGCCATATGCAAATCAGTCTTGACCCTGGTCCTTGTGGGAACAGTCCAGCCCGAACTGCCAAGCCAGGTCCTCCCTGGACCGGAAACAAGCATCCTGGGACCGGTTTCAGGGCATCACCCTTCTTCAGCCAGGCTAGCTTGAATCCAGTGGTGTAGTGAGCACGGGACCCACGTCTGGGCATACCCTTCCCACTTAGGGCGACAAATGCAAAAGAAACAATTGATGGACGGAATGCTGGACAATGCAAACATTCACCCCCAGTCACAAGGATCTGGGTTAAATCCATCATTCTTTTGCTCACCACACCACCCCAGTTTGGACCCAGCCATATGCAAATCAGTCTTGACCCTGGTCCTTGTGGGAACAGTCCAGCCCGAACTGCCAAGCCAGGTCCTCCCTGGACCGGAAACAAGCATCCTGGGACCGGTTTCAGGGCATCACCCTTCTTCAGCCAGGCTAGCTTGAATCCAGTGGTGTAGTGAGCACGGGACCCACGTCTGGGCATACCCTTCCCACTTAGGGCGACAAATGCAAAAGAAACAATTGATGGACGGAATGCTGGACAATGCAAACATTCACCCCCAGTCACAAGGATCTGGGTTAAATCCATCATTCTTTTGCTCACCACACCACCCCAGTTTGGACCCAGCCATATGCAAATCAGTCTTGACCCTGGTCCTTGTGGGAACAGTCCAGCCCGAACTGCCAAGCCAGGTCCTCCCTGGACCGGAAACAAGCATCCTGGGACCGGTTTCAGGGCATCACCCTTCTTCAGCCAGGCTAGCTTGAATCCAGTGGTGTAGTGAGCACGGGACCCACGTCTGGGCATACCCTTCCCACTTAGGGCGACAAATGCAAAAGAAACAATTGATGGACGGAATGCTGGACAATGCAAACATTCACCCCCAGTCACAAGGATCTGGGTTAAATCCATCATTCTTTTGCTCACCACACCACCCCAGTTTGGACCCAGCCATATGCAAATCAGTCTTGACCCTGGTCCTTGTGGGAACAGTCCAGCCCGAACTGCCAAGCCAGGTCCTCCCTGGACCGGAAACAAGCATCCTGGGACCGGTTTCAGGGCATCACCCTTCTTCAGCCAGGCTAGCTTGAATCCAGTGGTGTAGTGAGCACGGGACCCACGTCTGGGCATACCCTTCCCACTTAGGGCGACAAATGCAAAAGAAACAATTGATGGACGGAATGCTGGACAATGCAAACATTCACCCCCAGTCACAAGGATCTGGGTTAAATCCATCATTCTTTTGCTCACCACACCACCCCAGTTTGGACCCAGCCATATGCAAATCAGTCTTGACCCTGGTCCTTGTGGGAACAGTCCAGCCCGAACTGCCAAGCCAGGTCCTCCCTGGACCGGAAACAAGCATCCTGGGACCGGTTTCAGGGCATCACCCTTCTTCAGCCAGGCTAGCTTGAATCCAGTGGTGTAGTGAGCACGGGACCCACGTCTGGGCATACCCTTCCCACTTAGGGCGACAAATGCAAAAGAAACAATTGATGGACGGAATGCTGGACAATGCAAACATTCACCCCCAGTCACAAGGATCTGGGTTAAATCCATCATTCTTTTGCTCACCACACCACCCCAGTTTGGACCCAGCCATATGCAAATCAGTCTTGACCCTGGTCCTTGTGGGAACAGTCCAGCCCGAACTGCCAAGCCAGGTCCTCCCTGGACCGGAAACAAGCATCCTGGGACCGGTTTCAGGGCATCACCCTTCTTCAGCCAGGCTAGCTTGAATCCAGTGGTGTAGTGAGCACGGGACCCACGTCTGGGCATACCCTTCCCACTTAGGGCGACAAATGCAAAAGAAACAATTGATGGACGGAATGCTGGACAATGCAAACATTCACCCCCAGTCACAAGGATCTGGGTTAAATCCATCATTCTTTTGCTCACCACACCACCCCAGTTTGGACCCAGCCATATGCAAATCAGTCTTGACCCTGGTCCTTGTGGGAACAGTCCAGCCCGAACTGCCAAGCCAGGTCCTCCCTGGACCGGAAACAAGCATCCTGGGACCGGTTTCAGGGCATCACCCTTCTTCAGCCAGGCTAGCTTGAATCCAGTGGTGTAGTGAGCACGGGACCCACGTCTGGGCATACCCTTCCCACTTAGGGCGACAAATGCAAAAGAAACAATTGATGGACGGAATGCTGGACAATGCAAACATTCACCCCCAGTCACAAGGATCTGGGTTAAATCCATCATTCTTTTGCTCACCACACCACCCCAGTTTGGACCCAGCCATATGCAAATCAGTCTTGACCCTGGTCCTTGTGGGAACAGTCCAGCCCGAACTGCCAAGCCAGGTCCTCCCTGGACCGGAAACAAGCATCCTGGGACCGGTTTCAGGGCATCACCCTTCTTCAGCCAGGCTAGCTTGAATCCAGTGGTGTAGTGAGCACGGGACCCACGTCTGGGCATACCCTTCCCACTTAGGGCGACAAATGCAAAAGAAACAATTGATGGACGGAATGCTGGACAATGCAAACATTCACCCCCAGTCACAAGGATCTGGGTTAAATCCATCATTCTTTTGCTCACCACACCACCCCAGTTTGGACCCAGCCATATGCAAATCAGTCTTGACCCTGGTCCTTGTGGGAACAGTCCAGCCCGAACTGCCAAGCCAGGTCCTCCCTGGACCGGAAACAAGCATCCTGGGACCGGTTTCAGGGCATCACCCTTCTTCAGCCAGGCTAGCTTGAATCCAGTGGTGTAGTGAGCACGGGACCCACGTCTGGGCATACCCTTCCCACTTAGGGCGACAAATGCAAAAGAAACAATTGATGGACGGAATGCTGGACAATGCAAACATTCACCCCCAGTCACAAGGATCTGGGTTAAATCCATCATTCTTTTGCTCACCACACCACCCCAGTTTGGACCCAGCCATATGCAAATCAGTCTTGACCCTGGTCCTTGTGGGAACAGTCCAGCCCGAACTGCCAAGCCAGGTCCTCCCTGGACCGGAAACAAGCATCCTGGGACCGGTTTCAGGGCATCACCCTTCTTCAGCCAGGCTAGCTTGAATCCAGTGGTGTAGTGAGCACGGGACCCACGTCTGGGCATACCCTTCCCACTTAGGGCGACAAATGCAAAAGAAACAATTGATGGACGGAATGCTGGACAATGCAAACATTCACCCCCAGTCACAAGGATCTGGGTTAAATCCATCATTCTTTTGCTCACCACACCACCCCAGTTTGGACCCAGCCATATGCAAATCAGTCTTGACCCTGGTCCTTGTGGGAACAGTCCAGCCCGAACTGCCAAGCCAGGTCCTCCCTGGACCGGAAACAAGCATCCTGGGACCGGTTTCAGGGCATCACCCTTCTTCAGCCAGGCTAGCTTGAATCCAGTGGTGTAGTGAGCACGGGACCCACGTCTGGGCATACCCTTCCCACTTAGGGCGACAAATGCAAAAGAAACAATTGATGGACGGAATGCTGGACAATGCAAACATTCACCCCCAGTCACAAGGATCTGGGTTAAATCCATCATTCTTTTGCTCACCACACCACCCCAGTTTGGACCCAGCCATATGCAAATCAGTCTTGACCCTGGTCCTTGTGGGAACAGTCCAGCCCGAACTGCCAAGCCAGGTCCTCCCTGGACCGGAAACAAGCATCCTGGGACCGGTTTCAGGGCATCACCCTTCTTCAGCCAGGCTAGCTTGAATCCAGTGGTGTAGTGAGCACGGGACCCACGTCTGGGCATACCCTTCCCACTTAGGGCGACAAATGCAAAAGAAACAATTGATGGACGGAATGCTGGACAATGCAAACATTCACCCCCAGTCACAAGGATCTGGGTTAAATCCATCATTCTTTTGCTCACCACACCACCCCAGTTTGGACCCAGCCATATGCAAATCAGTCTTGACCCTGGTCCTTGTGGGAACAGTCCAGCCCGAACTGCCAAGCCAGGTCCTCCCTGGACCGGAAACAAGCATCCTGGGACCGGTTTCAGGGCATCACCCTTCTTCAGCCAGGCTAGCTTGAATCCAGTGGTGTAGTGAGCACGGGACCCACGTCTGGGCATACCCTTCCCACTTAGGGCGACAAATGCAAAAGAAACAATTGATGGACGGAATGCTGGACAATGCAAACATTCACCCCCAGTCACAAGGATCTGGGTTAAATCCATCATTCTTTTGCTCACCACACCACCCCAGTTTGGACCCAGCCATATGCAAATCAGTCTTGACCCTGGTCCTTGTGGGAACAGTCCAGCCCGAACTGCCAAGCCAGGTCCTCCCTGGACCGGAAACAAGCATCCTGGGACCGGTTTCAGGGCATCACCCTTCTTCAGCCAGGCTAGCTTGAATCCAGTGGTGTAGTGAGCACGGGACCCACGTCTGGGCATACCCTTCCCACTTAGGGCGACAAATGCAAAAGAAACAATTGATGGACGGAATGCTGGACAATGCAAACATTCACCCCCAGTCACAAGGATCTGGGTTAAATCCATCATTCTTTTGCTCACCACACCACCCCAGTTTGGACCCAGCCATATGCAAATCAGTCTTGACCCTGGTCCTTGTGGGAACAGTCCAGCCCGAACTGCCAAGCCAGGTCCTCCCTGGACCGGAAACAAGCATCCTGGGACCGGTTTCAGGGCATCACCCTTCTTCAGCCAGGCTAGCTTGAATCCAGTGGTGTAGTGAGCACGGGACCCACGTCTGGGCATACCCTTCCCACTTAGGGCGACAAATGCAAAAGAAACAATTGATGGACGGAATGCTGGACAATGCAAACATTCACCCCCAGTCACAAGGATCTGGGTTAAATCCATCATTCTTTTGCTCACCACACCACCCCAGTTTGGACCCAGCCATATGCAAATCAGTCTTGACCCTGGTCCTTGTGGGAACAGTCCAGCCCGAACTGCCAAGCCAGGTCCTCCCTGGACCGGAAACAAGCATCCTGGGACCGGTTTCAGGGCATCACCCTTCTTCAGCCAGGCTAGCTTGAATCCAGTGGTGTAGTGAGCACGGGACCCACGTCTGGGCATACCCTTCCCACTTAGGGCGACAAATGCAAAAGAAACAATTGATGGACGGAATGCTGGACAATGCAAACATTCACCCCCAGTCACAAGGATCTGGGTTAAATCCATCATTCTTTTGCTCACCACACCACCCCAGTTTGGACCCAGCCATATGCAAATCAGTCTTGACCCTGGTCCTTGTGGGAACAGTCCAGCCCGAACTGCCAAGCCAGGTCCTCCCTGGACCGGAAACAAGCATCCTGGGACCGGTTTCAGGGCATCACCCTTCTTCAGCCAGGCTAGCTTGAATCCAGTGGTGTAGTGAGCACGGGACCCACGTCTGGGCATACCCTTCCCACTTAGGGCGACAAATGCAAAAGAAACAATTGATGGACGGAATGCTGGACAATGCAAACATTCACCCCCAGTCACAAGGATCTGGGTTAAATCCATCATTCTTTTGCTCACCACACCACCCCAGTTTGGACCCAGCCATATGCAAATCAGTCTTGACCCTGGTCCTTGTGGGAACAGTCCAGCCCGAACTGCCAAGCCAGGTCCTCCCTGGACCGGAAACAAGCATCCTGGGACCGGTTTCAGGGCATCACCCTTCTTCAGCCAGGCTAGCTTGAATCCAGTGGTGTAGTGAGCACGGGACCCACGTCTGGGCATACCCTTCCCACTTAGGGCGACAAATGCAAAAGAAACAATTGATGGACGGAATGCTGGACAATGCAAACATTCACCCCCAGTCACAAGGATCTGGGTTAAATCCATCATTCTTTTGCTCACCACACCACCCCAGTTTGGACCCAGCCATATGCAAATCAGTCTTGACCCTGGTCCTTGTGGGAACAGTCCAGCCCGAACTGCCAAGCCAGGTCCTCCCTGGACCGGAAACAAGCATCCTGGGACCGGTTTCAGGGCATCACCCTTCTTCAGCCAGGCTAGCTTGAATCCAGTGGTGTAGTGAGCACGGGACCCACGTCTGGGCATACCCTTCCCACTTAGGGCGACAAATGCAAAAGAAACAATTGATGGACGGAATGCTGGACAATGCAAACATTCACCCCCAGTCACAAGGATCTGGGTTAAATCCATCATTCTTTTGCTCACCACACCACCCCAGTTTGGACCCAGCCATATGCAAATCAGTCTTGACCCTGGTCCTTGTGGGAACAGTCCAGCCCGAACTGCCAAGCCAGGTCCTCCCTGGACCGGAAACAAGCATCCTGGGACCGGTTTCAGGGCATCACCCTTCTTCAGCCAGGCTAGCTTGAATCCAGTGGTGTAGTGAGCACGGGACCCACGTCTGGGCATACCCTTCCCACTTAGGGCGACAAATGCAAAAGAAACAATTGATGGACGGAATGCTGGACAATGCAAACATTCACCCCCAGTCACAAGGATCTGGGTTAAATCCATCATTCTTTTGCTCACCACACCACCCCAGTTTGGACCCAGCCATATGCAAATCAGTCTTGACCCTGGTCCTTGTGGGAACAGTCCAGCCCGAACTGCCAAGCCAGGTCCTCCCTGGACCGGAAACAAGCATCCTGGGACCGGTTTCAGGGCATCACCCTTCTTCAGCCAGGCTAGCTTGAATCCAGTGGTGTAGTGAGCACGGGACCCACGTCTGGGCATACCCTTCCCACTTAGGGCGACAAATGCAAAAGAAACAATTGATGGACGGAATGCTGGACAATGCAAACATTCACCCCCAGTCACAAGGATCTGGGTTAAATCCATCATTCTTTTGCTCACCACACCACCCCAGTTTGGACCCAGCCATATGCAAATCAGTCTTGACCCTGGTCCTTGTGGGAACAGTCCAGCCCGAACTGCCAAGCCAGGTCCTCCCTGGACCGGAAACAAGCATCCTGGGACCGGTTTCAGGGCATCACCCTTCTTCAGCCAGGCTAGCTTGAATCCAGTGGTGTAGTGAGCACGGGACCCACGTCTGGGCATACCCTTCCCACTTAGGGCGACAAATGCAAAAGAAACAATTGATGGACGGAATGCTGGACAATGCAAACATTCACCCCCAGTCACAAGGATCTGGGTTAAATCCATCATTCTTTTGCTCACCACACCACCCCAGTTTGGACCCAGCCATATGCAAATCAGTCTTGACCCTGGTCCTTGTGGGAACAGTCCAGCCCGAACTGCCAAGCCAGGTCCTCCCTGGACCGGAAACAAGCATCCTGGGACCGGTTTCAGGGCATCACCCTTCTTCAGCCAGGCTAGCTTGAATCCAGTGGTGTAGTGAGCACGGGACCCACGTCTGGGCATACCCTTCCCACTTAGGGCGACAAATGCAAAAGAAACAATTGATGGACGGAATGCTGGACAATGCAAACATTCACCCCCAGTCACAAGGATCTGGGTTAAATCCATCATTCTTTTGCTCACCACACCACCCCAGTTTGGACCCAGCCATATGCAAATCAGTCTTGACCCTGGTCCTTGTGGGAACAGTCCAGCCCGAACTGCCAAGCCAGGTCCTCCCTGGACCGGAAACAAGCATCCTGGGACCGGTTTCAGGGCATCACCCTTCTTCAGCCAGGCTAGCTTGAATCCAGTGGTGTAGTGAGCACGGGACCCACGTCTGGGCATACCCTTCCCACTTAGGGCGACAAATGCAAAAGAAACAATTGATGGACGGAATGCTGGACAATGCAAACATTCACCCCCAGTCACAAGGATCTGGGTTAAATCCATCATTCTTTTGCTCACCACACCACCCCAGTTTGGACCCAGCCATATGCAAATCAGTCTTGACCCTGGTCCTTGTGGGAACAGTCCAGCCCGAACTGCCAAGCCAGGTCCTCCCTGGACCGGAAACAAGCATCCTGGGACCGGTTTCAGGGCATCACCCTTCTTCAGCCAGGCTAGCTTGAATCCAGTGGTGTAGTGAGCACGGGACCCACGTCTGGGCATACCCTTCCCACTTAGGGCGACAAATGCAAAAGAAACAATTGATGGACGGAATGCTGGACAATGCAAACATTCACCCCCAGTCACAAGGATCTGGGTTAAATCCATCATTCTTTTGCTCACCACACCACCCCAGTTTGGACCCAGCCATATGCAAATCAGTCTTGACCCTGGTCCTTGTGGGAACAGTCCAGCCCGAACTGCCAAGCCAGGTCCTCCCTGGACCGGAAACAAGCATCCTGGGACCGGTTTCAGGGCATCACCCTTCTTCAGCCAGGCTAGCTTGAATCCAGTGGTGTAGTGAGCACGGGACCCACGTCTGGGCATACCCTTCCCACTTAGGGCGACAAATGCAAAAGAAACAATTGATGGACGGAATGCTGGACAATGCAAACATTCACCCCCAGTCACAAGGATCTGGGTTAAATCCATCATTCTTTTGCTCACCACACCACCCCAGTTTGGACCCAGCCATATGCAAATCAGTCTTGACCCTGGTCCTTGTGGGAACAGTCCAGCCCGAACTGCCAAGCCAGGTCCTCCCTGGACCGGAAACAAGCATCCTGGGACCGGTTTCAGGGCATCACCCTTCTTCAGCCAGGCTAGCTTGAATCCAGTGGTGTAGTGAGCACGGGACCCACGTCTGGGCATACCCTTCCCACTTAGGGCGACAAATGCAAAAGAAACAATTGATGGACGGAATGCTGGACAATGCAAACATTCACCCCCAGTCACAAGGATCTGGGTTAAATCCATCATTCTTTTGCTCACCACACCACCCCAGTTTGGACCCAGCCATATGCAAATCAGTCTTGACCCTGGTCCTTGTGGGAACAGTCCAGCCCGAACTGCCAAGCCAGGTCCTCCCTGGACCGGAAACAAGCATCCTGGGACCGGTTTCAGGGCATCACCCTTCTTCAGCCAGGCTAGCTTGAATCCAGTGGTGTAGTGAGCACGGGACCCACGTCTGGGCATACCCTTCCCACTTAGGGCGACAAATGCAAAAGAAACAATTGATGGACGGAATGCTGGACAATGCAAACATTCACCCCCAGTCACAAGGATCTGGGTTAAATCCATCATTCTTTTGCTCACCACACCACCCCAGTTTGGACCCAGCCATATGCAAATCAGTCTTGACCCTGGTCCTTGTGGGAACAGTCCAGCCCGAACTGCCAAGCCAGGTCCTCCCTGGACCGGAAACAAGCATCCTGGGACCGGTTTCAGGGCATCACCCTTCTTCAGCCAGGCTAGCTTGAATCCAGTGGTGTAGTGAGCACGGGACCCACGTCTGGGCATACCCTTCCCACTTAGGGCGACAAATGCAAAAGAAACAATTGATGGACGGAATGCTGGACAATGCAAACATTCACCCCCAGTCACAAGGATCTGGGTTAAATCCATCATTCTTTTGCTCACCACACCACCCCAGTTTGGACCCAGCCATATGCAAATCAGTCTTGACCCTGGTCCTTGTGGGAACAGTCCAGCCCGAACTGCCAAGCCAGGTCCTCCCTGGACCGGAAACAAGCATCCTGGGACCGGTTTCAGGGCATCACCCTTCTTCAGCCAGGCTAGCTTGAATCCAGTGGTGTAGTGAGCACGGGACCCACGTCTGGGCATACCCTTCCCACTTAGGGCGACAAATGCAAAAGAAACAATTGATGGACGGAATGCTGGACAATGCAAACATTCACCCCCAGTCACAAGGATCTGGGTTAAATCCATCATTCTTTTGCTCACCACACCACCCCAGTTTGGACCCAGCCATATGCAAATCAGTCTTGACCCTGGTCCTTGTGGGAACAGTCCAGCCCGAACTGCCAAGCCAGGTCCTCCCTGGACCGGAAACAAGCATCCTGGGACCGGTTTCAGGGCATCACCCTTCTTCAGCCAGGCTAGCTTGAATCCAGTGGTGTAGTGAGCACGGGACCCACGTCTGGGCATACCCTTCCCACTTAGGGCGACAAATGCAAAAGAAACAATTGATGGACGGAATGCTGGACAATGCAAACATTCACCCCCAGTCACAAGGATCTGGGTTAAATCCATCATTCTTTTGCTCACCACACCACCCCAGTTTGGACCCAGCCATATGCAAATCAGTCTTGACCCTGGTCCTTGTGGGAACAGTCCAGCCCGAACTGCCAAGCCAGGTCCTCCCTGGACCGGAAACAAGCATCCTGGGACCGGTTTCAGGGCATCACCCTTCTTCAGCCAGGCTAGCTTGAATCCAGTGGTGTAGTGAGCACGGGACCCACGTCTGGGCATACCCTTCCCACTTAGGGCGACAAATGCAAAAGAAACAATTGATGGACGGAATGCTGGACAATGCAAACATTCACCCCCAGTCACAAGGATCTGGGTTAAATCCATCATTCTTTTGCTCACCACACCACCCCAGTTTGGACCCAGCCATATGCAAATCAGTCTTGACCCTGGTCCTTGTGGGAACAGTCCAGCCCGAACTGCCAAGCCAGGTCCTCCCTGGACCGGAAACAAGCATCCTGGGACCGGTTTCAGGGCATCACCCTTCTTCAGCCAGGCTAGCTTGAATCCAGTGGTGTAGTGAGCACGGGACCCACGTCTGGGCATACCCTTCCCACTTAGGGCGACAAATGCAAAAGAAACAATTGATGGACGGAATGCTGGACAATGCAAACATTCACCCCCAGTCACAAGGATCTGGGTTAAATCCATCATTCTTTTGCTCACCACACCACCCCAGTTTGGACCCAGCCATATGCAAATCAGTCTTGACCCTGGTCCTTGTGGGAACAGTCCAGCCCGAACTGCCAAGCCAGGTCCTCCCTGGACCGGAAACAAGCATCCTGGGACCGGTTTCAGGGCATCACCCTTCTTCAGCCAGGCTAGCTTGAATCCAGTGGTGTAGTGAGCACGGGACCCACGTCTGGGCATACCCTTCCCACTTAGGGCGACAAATGCAAAAGAAACAATTGATGGACGGAATGCTGGACAATGCAAACATTCACCCCCAGTCACAAGGATCTGGGTTAAATCCATCATTCTTTTGCTCACCACACCACCCCAGTTTGGACCCAGCCATATGCAAATCAGTCTTGACCCTGGTCCTTGTGGGAACAGTCCAGCCCGAACTGCCAAGCCAGGTCCTCCCTGGACCGGAAACAAGCATCCTGGGACCGGTTTCAGGGCATCACCCTTCTTCAGCCAGGCTAGCTTGAATCCAGTGGTGTAGTGAGCACGGGACCCACGTCTGGGCATACCCTTCCCACTTAGGGCGACAAATGCAAAAGAAACAATTGATGGACGGAATGCTGGACAATGCAAACATTCACCCCCAGTCACAAGGATCTGGGTTAAATCCATCATTCTTTTGCTCACCACACCACCCCAGTTTGGACCCAGCCATATGCAAATCAGTCTTGACCCTGGTCCTTGTGGGAACAGTCCAGCCCGAACTGCCAAGCCAGGTCCTCCCTGGACCGGAAACAAGCATCCTGGGACCGGTTTCAGGGCATCACCCTTCTTCAGCCAGGCTAGCTTGAATCCAGTGGTGTAGTGAGCACGGGACCCACGTCTGGGCATACCCTTCCCACTTAGGGCGACAAATGCAAAAGAAACAATTGATGGACGGAATGCTGGACAATGCAAACATTCACCCCCAGTCACAAGGATCTGGGTTAAATCCATCATTCTTTTGCTCACCACACCACCCCAGTTTGGACCCAGCCATATGCAAATCAGTCTTGACCCTGGTCCTTGTGGGAACAGTCCAGCCCGAACTGCCAAGCCAGGTCCTCCCTGGACCGGAAACAAGCATCCTGGGACCGGTTTCAGGGCATCACCCTTCTTCAGCCAGGCTAGCTTGAATCCAGTGGTGTAGTGAGCACGGGACCCACGTCTGGGCATACCCTTCCCACTTAGGGCGACAAATGCAAAAGAAACAATTGATGGACGGAATGCTGGACAATGCAAACATTCACCCCCAGTCACAAGGATCTGGGTTAAATCCATCATTCTTTTGCTCACCACACCACCCCAGTTTGGACCCAGCCATATGCAAATCAGTCTTGACCCTGGTCCTTGTGGGAACAGTCCAGCCCGAACTGCCAAGCCAGGTCCTCCCTGGACCGGAAACAAGCATCCTGGGACCGGTTTCAGGGCATCACCCTTCTTCAGCCAGGCTAGCTTGAATCCAGTGGTGTAGTGAGCACGGGACCCACGTCTGGGCATACCCTTCCCACTTAGGGCGACAAATGCAAAAGAAACAATTGATGGACGGAATGCTGGACAATGCAAACATTCACCCCCAGTCACAAGGATCTGGGTTAAATCCATCATTCTTTTGCTCACCACACCACCCCAGTTTGGACCCAGCCATATGCAAATCAGTCTTGACCCTGGTCCTTGTGGGAACAGTCCAGCCCGAACTGCCAAGCCAGGTCCTCCCTGGACCGGAAACAAGCATCCTGGGACCGGTTTCAGGGCATCACCCTTCTTCAGCCAGGCTAGCTTGAATCCAGTGGTGTAGTGAGCACGGGACCCACGTCTGGGCATACCCTTCCCACTTAGGGCGACAAATGCAAAAGAAACAATTGATGGACGGAATGCTGGACAATGCAAACATTCACCCCCAGTCACAAGGATCTGGGTTAAATCCATCATTCTTTTGCTCACCACACCACCCCAGTTTGGACCCAGCCATATGCAAATCAGTCTTGACCCTGGTCCTTGTGGGAACAGTCCAGCCCGAACTGCCAAGCCAGGTCCTCCCTGGACCGGAAACAAGCATCCTGGGACCGGTTTCAGGGCATCACCCTTCTTCAGCCAGGCTAGCTTGAATCCAGTGGTGTAGTGAGCACGGGACCCACGTCTGGGCATACCCTTCCCACTTAGGGCGACAAATGCAAAAGAAACAATTGATGGACGGAATGCTGGACAATGCAAACATTCACCCCCAGTCACAAGGATCTGGGTTAAATCCATCATTCTTTTGCTCACCACACCACCCCAGTTTGGACCCAGCCATATGCAAATCAGTCTTGACCCTGGTCCTTGTGGGAACAGTCCAGCCCGAACTGCCAAGCCAGGTCCTCCCTGGACCGGAAACAAGCATCCTGGGACCGGTTTCAGGGCATCACCCTTCTTCAGCCAGGCTAGCTTGAATCCAGTGGTGTAGTGAGCACGGGACCCACGTCTGGGCATACCCTTCCCACTTAGGGCGACAAATGCAAAAGAAACAATTGATGGACGGAATGCTGGACAATGCAAACATTCACCCCCAGTCACAAGGATCTGGGTTAAATCCATCATTCTTTTGCTCACCACACCACCCCAGTTTGGACCCAGCCATATGCAAATCAGTCTTGACCCTGGTCCTTGTGGGAACAGTCCAGCCCGAACTGCCAAGCCAGGTCCTCCCTGGACCGGAAACAAGCATCCTGGGACCGGTTTCAGGGCATCACCCTTCTTCAGCCAGGCTAGCTTGAATCCAGTGGTGTAGTGAGCACGGGACCCACGTCTGGGCATACCCTTCCCACTTAGGGCGACAAATGCAAAAGAAACAATTGATGGACGGAATGCTGGACAATGCAAACATTCACCCCCAGTCACAAGGATCTGGGTTAAATCCATCATTCTTTTGCTCACCACACCACCCCAGTTTGGACCCAGCCATATGCAAATCAGTCTTGACCCTGGTCCTTGTGGGAACAGTCCAGCCCGAACTGCCAAGCCAGGTCCTCCCTGGACCGGAAACAAGCATCCTGGGACCGGTTTCAGGGCATCACCCTTCTTCAGCCAGGCTAGCTTGAATCCAGTGGTGTAGTGAGCACGGGACCCACGTCTGGGCATACCCTTCCCACTTAGGGCGACAAATGCAAAAGAAACAATTGATGGACGGAATGCTGGACAATGCAAACATTCACCCCCAGTCACAAGGATCTGGGTTAAATCCATCATTCTTTTGCTCACCACACCACCCCAGTTTGGACCCAGCCATATGCAAATCAGTCTTGACCCTGGTCCTTGTGGGAACAGTCCAGCCCGAACTGCCAAGCCAGGTCCTCCCTGGACCGGAAACAAGCATCCTGGGACCGGTTTCAGGGCATCACCCTTCTTCAGCCAGGCTAGCTTGAATCCAGTGGTGTAGTGAGCACGGGACCCACGTCTGGGCATACCCTTCCCACTTAGGGCGACAAATGCAAAAGAAACAATTGATGGACGGAATGCTGGACAATGCAAACATTCACCCCCAGTCACAAGGATCTGGGTTAAATCCATCATTCTTTTGCTCACCACACCACCCCAGTTTGGACCCAGCCATATGCAAATCAGTCTTGACCCTGGTCCTTGTGGGAACAGTCCAGCCCGAACTGCCAAGCCAGGTCCTCCCTGGACCGGAAACAAGCATCCTGGGACCGGTTTCAGGGCATCACCCTTCTTCAGCCAGGCTAGCTTGAATCCAGTGGTGTAGTGAGCACGGGACCCACGTCTGGGCATACCCTTCCCACTTAGGGCGACAAATGCAAAAGAAACAATTGATGGACGGAATGCTGGACAATGCAAACATTCACCCCCAGTCACAAGGATCTGGGTTAAATCCATCATTCTTTTGCTCACCACACCACCCCAGTTTGGACCCAGCCATATGCAAATCAGTCTTGACCCTGGTCCTTGTGGGAACAGTCCAGCCCGAACTGCCAAGCCAGGTCCTCCCTGGACCGGAAACAAGCATCCTGGGACCGGTTTCAGGGCATCACCCTTCTTCAGCCAGGCTAGCTTGAATCCAGTGGTGTAGTGAGCACGGGACCCACGTCTGGGCATACCCTTCCCACTTAGGGCGACAAATGCAAAAGAAACAATTGATGGACGGAATGCTGGACAATGCAAACATTCACCCCCAGTCACAAGGATCTGGGTTAAATCCATCATTCTTTTGCTCACCACACCACCCCAGTTTGGACCCAGCCATATGCAAATCAGTCTTGACCCTGGTCCTTGTGGGAACAGTCCAGCCCGAACTGCCAAGCCAGGTCCTCCCTGGACCGGAAACAAGCATCCTGGGACCGGTTTCAGGGCATCACCCTTCTTCAGCCAGGCTAGCTTGAATCCAGTGGTGTAGTGAGCACGGGACCCACGTCTGGGCATACCCTTCCCACTTAGGGCGACAAATGCAAAAGAAACAATTGATGGACGGAATGCTGGACAATGCAAACATTCACCCCCAGTCACAAGGATCTGGGTTAAATCCATCATTCTTTTGCTCACCACACCACCCCAGTTTGGACCCAGCCATATGCAAATCAGTCTTGACCCTGGTCCTTGTGGGAACAGTCCAGCCCGAACTGCCAAGCCAGGTCCTCCCTGGACCGGAAACAAGCATCCTGGGACCGGTTTCAGGGCATCACCCTTCTTCAGCCAGGCTAGCTTGAATCCAGTGGTGTAGTGAGCACGGGACCCACGTCTGGGCATACCCTTCCCACTTAGGGCGACAAATGCAAAAGAAACAATTGATGGACGGAATGCTGGACAATGCAAACATTCACCCCCAGTCACAAGGATCTGGGTTAAATCCATCATTCTTTTGCTCACCACACCACCCCAGTTTGGACCCAGCCATATGCAAATCAGTCTTGACCCTGGTCCTTGTGGGAACAGTCCAGCCCGAACTGCCAAGCCAGGTCCTCCCTGGACCGGAAACAAGCATCCTGGGACCGGTTTCAGGGCATCACCCTTCTTCAGCCAGGCTAGCTTGAATCCAGTGGTGTAGTGAGCACGGGACCCACGTCTGGGCATACCCTTCCCACTTAGGGCGACAAATGCAAAAGAAACAATTGATGGACGGAATGCTGGACAATGCAAACATTCACCCCCAGTCACAAGGATCTGGGTTAAATCCATCATTCTTTTGCTCACCACACCACCCCAGTTTGGACCCAGCCATATGCAAATCAGTCTTGACCCTGGTCCTTGTGGGAACAGTCCAGCCCGAACTGCCAAGCCAGGTCCTCCCTGGACCGGAAACAAGCATCCTGGGACCGGTTTCAGGGCATCACCCTTCTTCAGCCAGGCTAGCTTGAATCCAGTGGTGTAGTGAGCACGGGACCCACGTCTGGGCATACCCTTCCCACTTAGGGCGACAAATGCAAAAGAAACAATTGATGGACGGAATGCTGGACAATGCAAACATTCACCCCCAGTCACAAGGATCTGGGTTAAATCCATCATTCTTTTGCTCACCACACCACCCCAGTTTGGACCCAGCCATATGCAAATCAGTCTTGACCCTGGTCCTTGTGGGAACAGTCCAGCCCGAACTGCCAAGCCAGGTCCTCCCTGGACCGGAAACAAGCATCCTGGGACCGGTTTCAGGGCATCACCCTTCTTCAGCCAGGCTAGCTTGAATCCAGTGGTGTAGTGAGCACGGGACCCACGTCTGGGCATACCCTTCCCACTTAGGGCGACAAATGCAAAAGAAACAATTGATGGACGGAATGCTGGACAATGCAAACATTCACCCCCAGTCACAAGGATCTGGGTTAAATCCATCATTCTTTTGCTCACCACACCACCCCAGTTTGGACCCAGCCATATGCAAATCAGTCTTGACCCTGGTCCTTGTGGGAACAGTCCAGCCCGAACTGCCAAGCCAGGTCCTCCCTGGACCGGAAACAAGCATCCTGGGACCGGTTTCAGGGCATCACCCTTCTTCAGCCAGGCTAGCTTGAATCCAGTGGTGTAGTGAGCACGGGACCCACGTCTGGGCATACCCTTCCCACTTAGGGCGACAAATGCAAAAGAAACAATTGATGGACGGAATGCTGGACAATGCAAACATTCACCCCCAGTCACAAGGATCTGGGTTAAATCCATCATTCTTTTGCTCACCACACCACCCCAGTTTGGACCCAGCCATATGCAAATCAGTCTTGACCCTGGTCCTTGTGGGAACAGTCCAGCCCGAACTGCCAAGCCAGGTCCTCCCTGGACCGGAAACAAGCATCCTGGGACCGGTTTCAGGGCATCACCCTTCTTCAGCCAGGCTAGCTTGAATCCAGTGGTGTAGTGAGCACGGGACCCACGTCTGGGCATACCCTTCCCACTTAGGGCGACAAATGCAAAAGAAACAATTGATGGACGGAATGCTGGACAATGCAAACATTCACCCCCAGTCACAAGGATCTGGGTTAAATCCATCATTCTTTTGCTCACCACACCACCCCAGTTTGGACCCAGCCATATGCAAATCAGTCTTGACCCTGGTCCTTGTGGGAACAGTCCAGCCCGAACTGCCAAGCCAGGTCCTCCCTGGACCGGAAACAAGCATCCTGGGACCGGTTTCAGGGCATCACCCTTCTTCAGCCAGGCTAGCTTGAATCCAGTGGTGTAGTGAGCACGGGACCCACGTCTGGGCATACCCTTCCCACTTAGGGCGACAAATGCAAAAGAAACAATTGATGGACGGAATGCTGGACAATGCAAACATTCACCCCCAGTCACAAGGATCTGGGTTAAATCCATCATTCTTTTGCTCACCACACCACCCCAGTTTGGACCCAGCCATATGCAAATCAGTCTTGACCCTGGTCCTTGTGGGAACAGTCCAGCCCGAACTGCCAAGCCAGGTCCTCCCTGGACCGGAAACAAGCATCCTGGGACCGGTTTCAGGGCATCACCCTTCTTCAGCCAGGCTAGCTTGAATCCAGTGGTGTAGTGAGCACGGGACCCACGTCTGGGCATACCCTTCCCACTTAGGGCGACAAATGCAAAAGAAACAATTGATGGACGGAATGCTGGACAATGCAAACATTCACCCCCAGTCACAAGGATCTGGGTTAAATCCATCATTCTTTTGCTCACCACACCACCCCAGTTTGGACCCAGCCATATGCAAATCAGTCTTGACCCTGGTCCTTGTGGGAACAGTCCAGCCCGAACTGCCAAGCCAGGTCCTCCCTGGACCGGAAACAAGCATCCTGGGACCGGTTTCAGGGCATCACCCTTCTTCAGCCAGGCTAGCTTGAATCCAGTGGTGTAGTGAGCACGGGACCCACGTCTGGGCATACCCTTCCCACTTAGGGCGACAAATGCAAAAGAAACAATTGATGGACGGAATGCTGGACAATGCAAACATTCACCCCCAGTCACAAGGATCTGGGTTAAATCCATCATTCTTTTGCTCACCACACCACCCCAGTTTGGACCCAGCCATATGCAAATCAGTCTTGACCCTGGTCCTTGTGGGAACAGTCCAGCCCGAACTGCCAAGCCAGGTCCTCCCTGGACCGGAAACAAGCATCCTGGGACCGGTTTCAGGGCATCACCCTTCTTCAGCCAGGCTAGCTTGAATCCAGTGGTGTAGTGAGCACGGGACCCACGTCTGGGCATACCCTTCCCACTTAGGGCGACAAATGCAAAAGAAACAATTGATGGACGGAATGCTGGACAATGCAAACATTCACCCCCAGTCACAAGGATCTGGGTTAAATCCATCATTCTTTTGCTCACCACACCACCCCAGTTTGGACCCAGCCATATGCAAATCAGTCTTGACCCTGGTCCTTGTGGGAACAGTCCAGCCCGAACTGCCAAGCCAGGTCCTCCCTGGACCGGAAACAAGCATCCTGGGACCGGTTTCAGGGCATCACCCTTCTTCAGCCAGGCTAGCTTGAATCCAGTGGTGTAGTGAGCACGGGACCCACGTCTGGGCATACCCTTCCCACTTAGGGCGACAAATGCAAAAGAAACAATTGATGGACGGAATGCTGGACAATGCAAACATTCACCCCCAGTCACAAGGATCTGGGTTAAATCCATCATTCTTTTGCTCACCACACCACCCCAGTTTGGACCCAGCCATATGCAAATCAGTCTTGACCCTGGTCCTTGTGGGAACAGTCCAGCCCGAACTGCCAAGCCAGGTCCTCCCTGGACCGGAAACAAGCATCCTGGGACCGGTTTCAGGGCATCACCCTTCTTCAGCCAGGCTAGCTTGAATCCAGTGGTGTAGTGAGCACGGGACCCACGTCTGGGCATACCCTTCCCACTTAGGGCGACAAATGCAAAAGAAACAATTGATGGACGGAATGCTGGACAATGCAAACATTCACCCCCAGTCACAAGGATCTGGGTTAAATCCATCATTCTTTTGCTCACCACACCACCCCAGTTTGGACCCAGCCATATGCAAATCAGTCTTGACCCTGGTCCTTGTGGGAACAGTCCAGCCCGAACTGCCAAGCCAGGTCCTCCCTGGACCGGAAACAAGCATCCTGGGACCGGTTTCAGGGCATCACCCTTCTTCAGCCAGGCTAGCTTGAATCCAGTGGTGTAGTGAGCACGGGACCCACGTCTGGGCATACCCTTCCCACTTAGGGCGACAAATGCAAAAGAAACAATTGATGGACGGAATGCTGGACAATGCAAACATTCACCCCCAGTCACAAGGATCTGGGTTAAATCCATCATTCTTTTGCTCACCACACCACCCCAGTTTGGACCCAGCCATATGCAAATCAGTCTTGACCCTGGTCCTTGTGGGAACAGTCCAGCCCGAACTGCCAAGCCAGGTCCTCCCTGGACCGGAAACAAGCATCCTGGGACCGGTTTCAGGGCATCACCCTTCTTCAGCCAGGCTAGCTTGAATCCAGTGGTGTAGTGAGCACGGGACCCACGTCTGGGCATACCCTTCCCACTTAGGGCGACAAATGCAAAAGAAACAATTGATGGACGGAATGCTGGACAATGCAAACATTCACCCCCAGTCACAAGGATCTGGGTTAAATCCATCATTCTTTTGCTCACCACACCACCCCAGTTTGGACCCAGCCATATGCAAATCAGTCTTGACCCTGGTCCTTGTGGGAACAGTCCAGCCCGAACTGCCAAGCCAGGTCCTCCCTGGACCGGAAACAAGCATCCTGGGACCGGTTTCAGGGCATCACCCTTCTTCAGCCAGGCTAGCTTGAATCCAGTGGTGTAGTGAGCACGGGACCCACGTCTGGGCATACCCTTCCCACTTAGGGCGACAAATGCAAAAGAAACAATTGATGGACGGAATGCTGGACAATGCAAACATTCACCCCCAGTCACAAGGATCTGGGTTAAATCCATCATTCTTTTGCTCACCACACCACCCCAGTTTGGACCCAGCCATATGCAAATCAGTCTTGACCCTGGTCCTTGTGGGAACAGTCCAGCCCGAACTGCCAAGCCAGGTCCTCCCTGGACCGGAAACAAGCATCCTGGGACCGGTTTCAGGGCATCACCCTTCTTCAGCCAGGCTAGCTTGAATCCAGTGGTGTAGTGAGCACGGGACCCACGTCTGGGCATACCCTTCCCACTTAGGGCGACAAATGCAAAAGAAACAATTGATGGACGGAATGCTGGACAATGCAAACATTCACCCCCAGTCACAAGGATCTGGGTTAAATCCATCATTCTTTTGCTCACCACACCACCCCAGTTTGGACCCAGCCATATGCAAATCAGTCTTGACCCTGGTCCTTGTGGGAACAGTCCAGCCCGAACTGCCAAGCCAGGTCCTCCCTGGACCGGAAACAAGCATCCTGGGACCGGTTTCAGGGCATCACCCTTCTTCAGCCAGGCTAGCTTGAATCCAGTGGTGTAGTGAGCACGGGACCCACGTCTGGGCATACCCTTCCCACTTAGGGCGACAAATGCAAAAGAAACAATTGATGGACGGAATGCTGGACAATGCAAACATTCACCCCCAGTCACAAGGATCTGGGTTAAATCCATCATTCTTTTGCTCACCACACCACCCCAGTTTGGACCCAGCCATATGCAAATCAGTCTTGACCCTGGTCCTTGTGGGAACAGTCCAGCCCGAACTGCCAAGCCAGGTCCTCCCTGGACCGGAAACAAGCATCCTGGGACCGGTTTCAGGGCATCACCCTTCTTCAGCCAGGCTAGCTTGAATCCAGTGGTGTAGTGAGCACGGGACCCACGTCTGGGCATACCCTTCCCACTTAGGGCGACAAATGCAAAAGAAACAATTGATGGACGGAATGCTGGACAATGCAAACATTCACCCCCAGTCACAAGGATCTGGGTTAAATCCATCATTCTTTTGCTCACCACACCACCCCAGTTTGGACCCAGCCATATGCAAATCAGTCTTGACCCTGGTCCTTGTGGGAACAGTCCAGCCCGAACTGCCAAGCCAGGTCCTCCCTGGACCGGAAACAAGCATCCTGGGACCGGTTTCAGGGCATCACCCTTCTTCAGCCAGGCTAGCTTGAATCCAGTGGTGTAGTGAGCACGGGACCCACGTCTGGGCATACCCTTCCCACTTAGGGCGACAAATGCAAAAGAAACAATTGATGGACGGAATGCTGGACAATGCAAACATTCACCCCCAGTCACAAGGATCTGGGTTAAATCCATCATTCTTTTGCTCACCACACCACCCCAGTTTGGACCCAGCCATATGCAAATCAGTCTTGACCCTGGTCCTTGTGGGAACAGTCCAGCCCGAACTGCCAAGCCAGGTCCTCCCTGGACCGGAAACAAGCATCCTGGGACCGGTTTCAGGGCATCACCCTTCTTCAGCCAGGCTAGCTTGAATCCAGTGGTGTAGTGAGCACGGGACCCACGTCTGGGCATACCCTTCCCACTTAGGGCGACAAATGCAAAAGAAACAATTGATGGACGGAATGCTGGACAATGCAAACATTCACCCCCAGTCACAAGGATCTGGGTTAAATCCATCATTCTTTTGCTCACCACACCACCCCAGTTTGGACCCAGCCATATGCAAATCAGTCTTGACCCTGGTCCTTGTGGGAACAGTCCAGCCCGAACTGCCAAGCCAGGTCCTCCCTGGACCGGAAACAAGCATCCTGGGACCGGTTTCAGGGCATCACCCTTCTTCAGCCAGGCTAGCTTGAATCCAGTGGTGTAGTGAGCACGGGACCCACGTCTGGGCATACCCTTCCCACTTAGGGCGACAAATGCAAAAGAAACAATTGATGGACGGAATGCTGGACAATGCAAACATTCACCCCCAGTCACAAGGATCTGGGTTAAATCCATCATTCTTTTGCTCACCACACCACCCCAGTTTGGACCCAGCCATATGCAAATCAGTCTTGACCCTGGTCCTTGTGGGAACAGTCCAGCCCGAACTGCCAAGCCAGGTCCTCCCTGGACCGGAAACAAGCATCCTGGGACCGGTTTCAGGGCATCACCCTTCTTCAGCCAGGCTAGCTTGAATCCAGTGGTGTAGTGAGCACGGGACCCACGTCTGGGCATACCCTTCCCACTTAGGGCGACAAATGCAAAAGAAACAATTGATGGACGGAATGCTGGACAATGCAAACATTCACCCCCAGTCACAAGGATCTGGGTTAAATCCATCATTCTTTTGCTCACCACACCACCCCAGTTTGGACCCAGCCATATGCAAATCAGTCTTGACCCTGGTCCTTGTGGGAACAGTCCAGCCCGAACTGCCAAGCCAGGTCCTCCCTGGACCGGAAACAAGCATCCTGGGACCGGTTTCAGGGCATCACCCTTCTTCAGCCAGGCTAGCTTGAATCCAGTGGTGTAGTGAGCACGGGACCCACGTCTGGGCATACCCTTCCCACTTAGGGCGACAAATGCAAAAGAAACAATTGATGGACGGAATGCTGGACAATGCAAACATTCACCCCCAGTCACAAGGATCTGGGTTAAATCCATCATTCTTTTGCTCACCACACCACCCCAGTTTGGACCCAGCCATATGCAAATCAGTCTTGACCCTGGTCCTTGTGGGAACAGTCCAGCCCGAACTGCCAAGCCAGGTCCTCCCTGGACCGGAAACAAGCATCCTGGGACCGGTTTCAGGGCATCACCCTTCTTCAGCCAGGCTAGCTTGAATCCAGTGGTGTAGTGAGCACGGGACCCACGTCTGGGCATACCCTTCCCACTTAGGGCGACAAATGCAAAAGAAACAATTGATGGACGGAATGCTGGACAATGCAAACATTCACCCCCAGTCACAAGGATCTGGGTTAAATCCATCATTCTTTTGCTCACCACACCACCCCAGTTTGGACCCAGCCATATGCAAATCAGTCTTGACCCTGGTCCTTGTGGGAACAGTCCAGCCCGAACTGCCAAGCCAGGTCCTCCCTGGACCGGAAACAAGCATCCTGGGACCGGTTTCAGGGCATCACCCTTCTTCAGCCAGGCTAGCTTGAATCCAGTGGTGTAGTGAGCACGGGACCCACGTCTGGGCATACCCTTCCCACTTAGGGCGACAAATGCAAAAGAAACAATTGATGGACGGAATGCTGGACAATGCAAACATTCACCCCCAGTCACAAGGATCTGGGTTAAATCCATCATTCTTTTGCTCACCACACCACCCCAGTTTGGACCCAGCCATATGCAAATCAGTCTTGACCCTGGTCCTTGTGGGAACAGTCCAGCCCGAACTGCCAAGCCAGGTCCTCCCTGGACCGGAAACAAGCATCCTGGGACCGGTTTCAGGGCATCACCCTTCTTCAGCCAGGCTAGCTTGAATCCAGTGGTGTAGTGA
The DNA here is from genome assembly GCA_963921515.1 of Calotriton arnoldi. Taxonomy (NCBI): domain Eukaryota; kingdom Metazoa; phylum Chordata; class Amphibia; order Caudata; family Salamandridae; genus Calotriton; species Calotriton arnoldi. The sequence continues at coordinate 34,213 of CAWUFW010023436.1, forward strand.
GCACGGGACCCACGTCTGGGCATACCCTTCCCACTTAGGGCGACAAATGCAAAAGAAACAATTGATGGACGGAATGCTGGACAATGCAAACATTCACCCCCAGTCACAAGGATCTGGGTTAAATCCATCATTCTTTTGCTCACCACACCACCCCAGTTTGGACCCAGCCATATGCAAATCAGTCTTGACCCTGGTCCTTGTGGGAACAGTCCAGCCCGAACTGCCAAGCCAGGTCCTCCCTGGACCGGAAACAAGCATCCTGGGACCGGTTTCAGGGCATCACCCTTCTTCAGCCAGGCTAGCTTGAATCCAGTGGTGTAGTGAGCACGGGACCCACGTCTGGGCATACCCTTCCCACTTAGGGCGACAAATGCAAAAGAAACAATTGATGGACGGAATGCTGGACAATGCAAACATTCACCCCCAGTCACAAGGATCTGGGTTAAATCCATCATTCTTTTGCTCACCACACCACCCCAGTTTGGACCCAGCCATATGCAAATCAGTCTTGACCCTGGTCCTTGTGGGAACAGTCCAGCCCGAACTGCCAAGCCAGGTCCTCCCTGGACCGGAAACAAGCATCCTGGGACCGGTTTCAGGGCATCACCCTTCTTCAGCCAGGCTAGCTTGAATCCAGTGGTGTAGTGAGCACGGGACCCACGTCTGGGCATACCCTTCCCACTTAGGGCGACAAATGCAAAAGAAACAATTGATGGACGGAATGCTGGACAATGCAAACATTCACCCCCAGTCACAAGGATCTGGGTTAAATCCATCATTCTTTTGCTCACCACACCACCCCAGTTTGGACCCAGCCATATGCAAATCAGTCTTGACCCTGGTCCTTGTGGGAACAGTCCAGCCCGAACTGCCAAGCCAGGTCCTCCCTGGACCGGAAACAAGCATCCTGGGACCGGTTTCAGGGCATCACCCTTCTTCAGCCAGGCTAGCTTGAATCCAGTGGTGTAGTGAGCACGGGACCCACGTCTGGGCATACCCTTCCCACTTAGGGCGACAAATGCAAAAGAAACAATTGATGGACGGAATGCTGGACAATGCAAACATTCACCCCCAGTCACAAGGATCTGGGTTAAATCCATCATTCTTTTGCTCACCACACCACCCCAGTTTGGACCCAGCCATATGCAAATCAGTCTTGACCCTGGTCCTTGTGGGAACAGTCCAGCCCGAACTGCCAAGCCAGGTCCTCCCTGGACCGGAAACAAGCATCCTGGGACCGGTTTCAGGGCATCACCCTTCTTCAGCCAGGCTAGCTTGAATCCAGTGGTGTAGTGAGCACGGGACCCACGTCTGGGCATACCCTTCCCACTTAGGGCGACAAATGCAAAAGAAACAATTGATGGACGGAATGCTGGACAATGCAAACATTCACCCCCAGTCACAAGGATCTGGGTTAAATCCATCATTCTTTTGCTCACCACACCACCCCAGTTTGGACCCAGCCATATGCAAATCAGTCTTGACCCTGGTCCTTGTGGGAACAGTCCAGCCCGAACTGCCAAGCCAGGTCCTCCCTGGACCGGAAACAAGCATCCTGGGACCGGTTTCAGGGCATCACCCTTCTTCAGCCAGGCTAGCTTGAATCCAGTGGTGTAGTGAGCACGGGACCCACGTCTGGGCATACCCTTCCCACTTAGGGCGACAAATGCAAAAGAAACAATTGATGGACGGAATGCTGGACAATGCAAACATTCACCCCCAGTCACAAGGATCTGGGTTAAATCCATCATTCTTTTGCTCACCACACCACCCCAGTTTGGACCCAGCCATATGCAAATCAGTCTTGACCCTGGTCCTTGTGGGAACAGTCCAGCCCGAACTGCCAAGCCAGGTCCTCCCTGGACCGGAAACAAGCATCCTGGGACCGGTTTCAGGGCATCACCCTTCTTCAGCCAGGCTAGCTTGAATCCAGTGGTGTAGTGAGCACGGGACCCACGTCTGGGCATACCCTTCCCACTTAGGGCGACAAATGCAAAAGAAACAATTGATGGACGGAATGCTGGACAATGCAAACATTCACCCCCAGTCACAAGGATCTGGGTTAAATCCATCATTCTTTTGCTCACCACACCACCCCAGTTTGGACCCAGCCATATGCAAATCAGTCTTGACCCTGGTCCTTGTGGGAACAGTCCAGCCCGAACTGCCAAGCCAGGTCCTCCCTGGACCGGAAACAAGCATCCTGGGACCGGTTTCAGGGCATCACCCTTCTTCAGCCAGGCTAGCTTGAATCCAGTGGTGTAGTGAGCACGGGACCCACGTCTGGGCATACCCTTCCCACTTAGGGCGACAAATGCAAAAGAAACAATTGATGGACGGAATGCTGGACAATGCAAACATTCACCCCCAGTCACAAGGATCTGGGTTAAATCCATCATTCTTTTGCTCACCACACCACCCCAGTTTGGACCCAGCCATATGCAAATCAGTCTTGACCCTGGTCCTTGTGGGAACAGTCCAGCCCGAACTGCCAAGCCAGGTCCTCCCTGGACCGGAAACAAGCATCCTGGGACCGGTTTCAGGGCATCACCCTTCTTCAGCCAGGCTAGCTTGAATCCAGTGGTGTAGTGAGCACGGGACCCACGTCTGGGCATACCCTTCCCACTTAGGGCGACAAATGCAAAAGAAACAATTGATGGACGGAATGCTGGACAATGCAAACATTCACCCCCAGTCACAAGGATCTGGGTTAAATCCATCATTCTTTTGCTCACCACACCACCCCAGTTTGGACCCAGCCATATGCAAATCAGTCTTGACCCTGGTCCTTGTGGGAACAGTCCAGCCCGAACTGCCAAGCCAGGTCCTCCCTGGACCGGAAACAAGCATCCTGGGACCGGTTTCAGGGCATCACCCTTCTTCAGCCAGGCTAGCTTGAATCCAGTGGTGTAGTGAGCACGGGACCCACGTCTGGGCATACCCTTCCCACTTAGGGCGACAAATGCAAAAGAAACAATTGATGGACGGAATGCTGGACAATGCAAACATTCACCCCCAGTCACAAGGATCTGGGTTAAATCCATCATTCTTTTGCTCACCACACCACCCCAGTTTGGACCCAGCCATATGCAAATCAGTCTTGACCCTGGTCCTTGTGGGAACAGTCCAGCCCGAACTGCCAAGCCAGGTCCTCCCTGGACCGGAAACAAGCATCCTGGGACCGGTTTCAGGGCATCACCCTTCTTCAGCCAGGCTAGCTTGAATCCAGTGGTGTAGTGAGCACGGGACCCACGTCTGGGCATACCCTTCCCACTTAGGGCGACAAATGCAAAAGAAACAATTGATGGACGGAATGCTGGACAATGCAAACATTCACCCCCAGTCACAAGGATCTGGGTTAAATCCATCATTCTTTTGCTCACCACACCACCCCAGTTTGGACCCAGCCATATGCAAATCAGTCTTGACCCTGGTCCTTGTGGGAACAGTCCAGCCCGAACTGCCAAGCCAGGTCCTCCCTGGACCGGAAACAAGCATCCTGGGACCGGTTTCAGGGCATCACCCTTCTTCAGCCAGGCTAGCTTGAATCCAGTGGTGTAGTGAGCACGGGACCCACGTCTGGGCATACCCTTCCCACTTAGGGCGACAAATGCAAAAGAAACAATTGATGGACGGAATGCTGGACAATGCAAACATTCACCCCCAGTCACAAGGATCTGGGTTAAATCCATCATTCTTTTGCTCACCACACCACCCCAGTTTGGACCCAGCCATATGCAAATCAGTCTTGACCCTGGTCCTTGTGGGAACAGTCCAGCCCGAACTGCCAAGCCAGGTCCTCCCTGGACCGGAAACAAGCATCCTGGGACCGGTTTCAGGGCATCACCCTTCTTCAGCCAGGCTAGCTTGAATCCAGTGGTGTAGTGAGCACGGGACCCACGTCTGGGCATACCCTTCCCACTTAGGGCGACAAATGCAAAAGAAACAATTGATGGACGGAATGCTGGACAATGCAAACATTCACCCCCAGTCACAAGGATCTGGGTTAAATCCATCATTCTTTTGCTCACCACACCACCCCAGTTTGGACCCAGCCATATGCAAATCAGTCTTGACCCTGGTCCTTGTGGGAACAGTCCAGCCCGAACTGCCAAGCCAGGTCCTCCCTGGACCGGAAACAAGCATCCTGGGACCGGTTTCAGGGCATCACCCTTCTTCAGCCAGGCTAGCTTGAATCCAGTGGTGTAGTGAGCACGGGACCCACGTCTGGGCATACCCTTCCCACTTAGGGCGACAAATGCAAAAGAAACAATTGATGGACGGAATGCTGGACAATGCAAACATTCACCCCCAGTCACAAGGATCTGGGTTAAATCCATCATTCTTTTGCTCACCACACCACCCCAGTTTGGACCCAGCCATATGCAAATCAGTCTTGACCCTGGTCCTTGTGGGAACAGTCCAGCCCGAACTGCCAAGCCAGGTCCTCCCTGGACCGGAAACAAGCATCCTGGGACCGGTTTCAGGGCATCACCCTTCTTCAGCCAGGCTAGCTTGAATCCAGTGGTGTAGTGAGCACGGGACCCACGTCTGGGCATACCCTTCCCACTTAGGGCGACAAATGCAAAAGAAACAATTGATGGACGGAATGCTGGACAATGCAAACATTCACCCCCAGTCACAAGGATCTGGGTTAAATCCATCATTCTTTTGCTCACCACACCACCCCAGTTTGGACCCAGCCATATGCAAATCAGTCTTGACCCTGGTCCTTGTGGGAACAGTCCAGCCCGAACTGCCAAGCCAGGTCCTCCCTGGACCGGAAACAAGCATCCTGGGACCGGTTTCAGGGCATCACCCTTCTTCAGCCAGGCTAGCTTGAATCCAGTGGTGTAGTGAGCACGGGACCCACGTCTGGGCATACCCTTCCCACTTAGGGCGACAAATGCAAAAGAAACAATTGATGGACGGAATGCTGGACAATGCAAACATTCACCCCCAGTCACAAGGATCTGGGTTAAATCCATCATTCTTTTGCTCACCACACCACCCCAGTTTGGACCCAGCCATATGCAAATCAGTCTTGACCCTGGTCCTTGTGGGAACAGTCCAGCCCGAACTGCCAAGCCAGGTCCTCCCTGGACCGGAAACAAGCATCCTGGGACCGGTTTCAGGGCATCACCCTTCTTCAGCCAGGCTAGCTTGAATCCAGTGGTGTAGTGAGCACGGGACCCACGTCTGGGCATACCCTTCCCACTTAGGGCGACAAATGCAAAAGAAACAATTGATGGACGGAATGCTGGACAATGCAAACATTCACCCCCAGTCACAAGGATCTGGGTTAAATCCATCATTCTTTTGCTCACCACACCACCCCAGTTTGGACCCAGCCATATGCAAATCAGTCTTGACCCTGGTCCTTGTGGGAACAGTCCAGCCCGAACTGCCAAGCCAGGTCCTCCCTGGACCGGAAACAAGCATCCTGGGACCGGTTTCAGGGCATCACCCTTCTTCAGCCAGGCTAGCTTGAATCCAGTGGTGTAGTGAGCACGGGACCCACGTCTGGGCATACCCTTCCCACTTAGGGCGACAAATGCAAAAGAAACAATTGATGGACGGAATGCTGGACAATGCAAACATTCACCCCCAGTCACAAGGATCTGGGTTAAATCCATCATTCTTTTGCTCACCACACCACCCCAGTTTGGACCCAGCCATATGCAAATCAGTCTTGACCCTGGTCCTTGTGGGAACAGTCCAGCCCGAACTGCCAAGCCAGGTCCTCCCTGGACCGGAAACAAGCATCCTGGGACCGGTTTCAGGGCATCACCCTTCTTCAGCCAGGCTAGCTTGAATCCAGTGGTGTAGTGAGCACGGGACCCACGTCTGGGCATACCCTTCCCACTTAGGGCGACAAATGCAAAAGAAACAATTGATGGACGGAATGCTGGACAATGCAAACATTCACCCCCAGTCACAAGGATCTGGGTTAAATCCATCATTCTTTTGCTCACCACACCACCCCAGTTTGGACCCAGCCATATGCAAATCAGTCTTGACCCTGGTCCTTGTGGGAACAGTCCAGCCCGAACTGCCAAGCCAGGTCCTCCCTGGACCGGAAACAAGCATCCTGGGACCGGTTTCAGGGCATCACCCTTCTTCAGCCAGGCTAGCTTGAATCCAGTGGTGTAGTGAGCACGGGACCCACGTCTGGGCATACCCTTCCCACTTAGGGCGACAAATGCAAAAGAAACAATTGATGGACGGAATGCTGGACAATGCAAACATTCACCCCCAGTCACAAGGATCTGGGTTAAATCCATCATTCTTTTGCTCACCACACCACCCCAGTTTGGACCCAGCCATATGCAAATCAGTCTTGACCCTGGTCCTTGTGGGAACAGTCCAGCCCGAACTGCCAAGCCAGGTCCTCCCTGGACCGGAAACAAGCATCCTGGGACCGGTTTCAGGGCATCACCCTTCTTCAGCCAGGCTAGCTTGAATCCAGTGGTGTAGTGAGCACGGGACCCACGTCTGGGCATACCCTTCCCACTTAGGGCGACAAATGCAAAAGAAACAATTGATGGACGGAATGCTGGACAATGCAAACATTCACCCCCAGTCACAAGGATCTGGGTTAAATCCATCATTCTTTTGCTCACCACACCACCCCAGTTTGGACCCAGCCATATGCAAATCAGTCTTGACCCTGGTCCTTGTGGGAACAGTCCAGCCCGAACTGCCAAGCCAGGTCCTCCCTGGACCGGAAACAAGCATCCTGGGACCGGTTTCAGGGCATCACCCTTCTTCAGCCAGGCTAGCTTGAATCCAGTGGTGTAGTGAGCACGGGACCCACGTCTGGGCATACCCTTCCCACTTAGGGCGACAAATGCAAAAGAAACAATTGATGGACGGAATGCTGGACAATGCAAACATTCACCCCCAGTCACAAGGATCTGGGTTAAATCCATCATTCTTTTGCTCACCACACCACCCCAGTTTGGACCCAGCCATATGCAAATCAGTCTTGACCCTGGTCCTTGTGGGAACAGTCCAGCCCGAACTGCCAAGCCAGGTCCTCCCTGGACCGGAAACAAGCATCCTGGGACCGGTTTCAGGGCATCACCCTTCTTCAGCCAGGCTAGCTTGAATCCAGTGGTGTAGTGAGCACGGGACCCACGTCTGGGCATACCCTTCCCACTTAGGGCGACAAATGCAAAAGAAACAATTGATGGACGGAATGCTGGACAATGCAAACATTCACCCCCAGTCACAAGGATCTGGGTTAAATCCATCATTCTTTTGCTCACCACACCACCCCAGTTTGGACCCAGCCATATGCAAATCAGTCTTGACCCTGGTCCTTGTGGGAACAGTCCAGCCCGAACTGCCAAGCCAGGTCCTCCCTGGACCGGAAACAAGCATCCTGGGACCGGTTTCAGGGCATCACCCTTCTTCAGCCAGGCTAGCTTGAATCCAGTGGTGTAGTGAGCACGGGACCCACGTCTGGGCATACCCTTCCCACTTAGGGCGACAAATGCAAAAGAAACAATTGATGGACGGAATGCTGGACAATGCAAACATTCACCCCCAGTCACAAGGATCTGGGTTAAATCCATCATTCTTTTGCTCACCACACCACCCCAGTTTGGACCCAGCCATATGCAAATCAGTCTTGACCCTGGTCCTTGTGGGAACAGTCCAGCCCGAACTGCCAAGCCAGGTCCTCCCTGGACCGGAAACAAGCATCCTGGGACCGGTTTCAGGGCATCACCCTTCTTCAGCCAGGCTAGCTTGAATCCAGTGGTGTAGTGAGCACGGGACCCACGTCTGGGCATACCCTTCCCACTTAGGGCGACAAATGCAAAAGAAACAATTGATGGACGGAATGCTGGACAATGCAAACATTCACCCCCAGTCACAAGGATCTGGGTTAAATCCATCATTCTTTTGCTCACCACACCACCCCAGTTTGGACCCAGCCATATGCAAATCAGTCTTGACCCTGGTCCTTGTGGGAACAGTCCAGCCCGAACTGCCAAGCCAGGTCCTCCCTGGACCGGAAACAAGCATCCTGGGACCGGTTTCAGGGCATCACCCTTCTTCAGCCAGGCTAGCTTGAATCCAGTGGTGTAGTGAGCACGGGACCCACGTCTGGGCATACCCTTCCCACTTAGGGCGACAAATGCAAAAGAAACAATTGATGGACGGAATGCTGGACAATGCAAACATTCACCCCCAGTCACAAGGATCTGGGTTAAATCCATCATTCTTTTGCTCACCACACCACCCCAGTTTGGACCCAGCCATATGCAAATCAGTCTTGACCCTGGTCCTTGTGGGAACAGTCCAGCCCGAACTGCCAAGCCAGGTCCTCCCTGGACCGGAAACAAGCATCCTGGGACCGGTTTCAGGGCATCACCCTTCTTCAGCCAGGCTAGCTTGAATCCAGTGGTGTAGTGAGCACGGGACCCACGTCTGGGCATACCCTTCCCACTTAGGGCGACAAATGCAAAAGAAACAATTGATGGACGGAATGCTGGACAATGCAAACATTCACCCCCAGTCACAAGGATCTGGGTTAAATCCATCATTCTTTTGCTCACCACACCACCCCAGTTTGGACCCAGCCATATGCAAATCAGTCTTGACCCTGGTCCTTGTGGGAACAGTCCAGCCCGAACTGCCAAGCCAGGTCCTCCCTGGACCGGAAACAAGCATCCTGGGACCGGTTTCAGGGCATCACCCTTCTTCAGCCAGGCTAGCTTGAATCCAGTGGTGTAGTGAGCACGGGACCCACGTCTGGGCATACCCTTCCCACTTAGGGCGACAAATGCAAAAGAAACAATTGATGGACGGAATGCTGGACAATGCAAACATTCACCCCCAGTCACAAGGATCTGGGTTAAATCCATCATTCTTTTGCTCACCACACCACCCCAGTTTGGACCCAGCCATATGCAAATCAGTCTTGACCCTGGTCCTTGTGGGAACAGTCCAGCCCGAACTGCCAAGCCAGGTCCTCCCTGGACCGGAAACAAGCATCCTGGGACCGGTTTCAGGGCATCACCCTTCTTCAGCCAGGCTAGCTTGAATCCAGTGGTGTAGTGAGCACGGGACCCACGTCTGGGCATACCCTTCCCACTTAGGGCGACAAATGCAAAAGAAACAATTGATGGACGGAATGCTGGACAATGCAAACATTCACCCCCAGTCACAAGGATCTGGGTTAAATCCATCATTCTTTTGCTCACCACACCACCCCAGTTTGGACCCAGCCATATGCAAATCAGTCTTGACCCTGGTCCTTGTGGGAACAGTCCAGCCCGAACTGCCAAGCCAGGTCCTCCCTGGACCGGAAACAAGCATCCTGGGACCGGTTTCAGGGCATCACCCTTCTTCAGCCAGGCTAGCTTGAATCCAGTGGTGTAGTGAGCACGGGACCCACGTCTGGGCATACCCTTCCCACTTAGGGCGACAAATGCAAAAGAAACAATTGATGGACGGAATGCTGGACAATGCAAACATTCACCCCCAGTCACAAGGATCTGGGTTAAATCCATCATTCTTTTGCTCACCACACCACCCCAGTTTGGACCCAGCCATATGCAAATCAGTCTTGACCCTGGTCCTTGTGGGAACAGTCCAGCCCGAACTGCCAAGCCAGGTCCTCCCTGGACCGGAAACAAGCATCCTGGGACCGGTTTCAGGGCATCACCCTTCTTCAGCCAGGCTAGCTTGAATCCAGTGGTGTAGTGAGCACGGGACCCACGTCTGGGCATACCCTTCCCACTTAGGGCGACAAATGCAAAAGAAACAATTGATGGACGGAATGCTGGACAATGCAAACATTCACCCCCAGTCACAAGGATCTGGGTTAAATCCATCATTCTTTTGCTCACCACACCACCCCAGTTTGGACCCAGCCATATGCAAATCAGTCTTGACCCTGGTCCTTGTGGGAACAGTCCAGCCCGAACTGCCAAGCCAGGTCCTCCCTGGACCGGAAACAAGCATCCTGGGACCGGTTTCAGGGCATCACCCTTCTTCAGCCAGGCTAGCTTGAATCCAGTGGTGTAGTGAGCACGGGACCCACGTCTGGGCATACCCTTCCCACTTAGGGCGACAAATGCAAAAGAAACAATTGATGGACGGAATGCTGGACAATGCAAACATTCACCCCCAGTCACAAGGATCTGGGTTAAATCCATCATTCTTTTGCTCACCACACCACCCCAGTTTGGACCCAGCCATATGCAAATCAGTCTTGACCCTGGTCCTTGTGGGAACAGTCCAGCCCGAACTGCCAAGCCAGGTCCTCCCTGGACCGGAAACAAGCATCCTGGGACCGGTTTCAGGGCATCACCCTTCTTCAGCCAGGCTAGCTTGAATCCAGTGGTGTAGTGAGCACGGGACCCACGTCTGGGCATACCCTTCCCACTTAGGGCGACAAATGCAAAAGAAACAATTGATGGACGGAATGCTGGACAATGCAAACATTCACCCCCAGTCACAAGGATCTGGGTTAAATCCATCATTCTTTTGCTCACCACACCACCCCAGTTTGGACCCAGCCATATGCAAATCAGTCTTGACCCTGGTCCTTGTGGGAACAGTCCAGCCCGAACTGCCAAGCCAGGTCCTCCCTGGACCGGAAACAAGCATCCTGGGACCGGTTTCAGGGCATCACCCTTCTTCAGCCAGGCTAGCTTGAATCCAGTGGTGTAGTGAGCACGGGACCCACGTCTGGGCATACCCTTCCCACTTAGGGCGACAAATGCAAAAGAAACAATTGATGGACGGAATGCTGGACAATGCAAACATTCACCCCCAGTCACAAGGATCTGGGTTAAATCCATCATTCTTTTGCTCACCACACCACCCCAGTTTGGACCCAGCCATATGCAAATCAGTCTTGACCCTGGTCCTTGTGGGAACAGTCCAGCCCGAACTGCCAAGCCAGGTCCTCCCTGGACCGGAAACAAGCATCCTGGGACCGGTTTCAGGGCATCACCCTTCTTCAGCCAGGCTAGCTTGAATCCAGTGGTGTAGTGAGCACGGGACCCACGTCTGGGCATACCCTTCCCACTTAGGGCGACAAATGCAAAAGAAACAATTGATGGACGGAATGCTGGACAATGCAAACATTCACCCCCAGTCACAAGGATCTGGGTTAAATCCATCATTCTTTTGCTCACCACACCACCCCAGTTTGGACCCAGCCATATGCAAATCAGTCTTGACCCTGGTCCTTGTGGGAACAGTCCAGCCCGAACTGCCAAGCCAGGTCCTCCCTGGACCGGAAACAAGCATCCTGGGACCGGTTTCAGGGCATCACCCTTCTTCAGCCAGGCTAGCTTGAATCCAGTGGTGTAGTGAGCACGGGACCCACGTCTGGGCATACCCTTCCCACTTAGGGCGACAAATGCAAAAGAAACAATTGATGGACGGAATGCTGGACAATGCAAACATTCACCCCCAGTCACAAGGATCTGGGTTAAATCCATCATTCTTTTGCTCACCACACCACCCCAGTTTGGACCCAGCCATATGCAAATCAGTCTTGACCCTGGTCCTTGTGGGAACAGTCCAGCCCGAACTGCCAAGCCAGGTCCTCCCTGGACCGGAAACAAGCATCCTGGGACCGGTTTCAGGGCATCACCCTTCTTCAGCCAGGCTAGCTTGAATCCAGTGGTGTAGTGAGCACGGGACCCACGTCTGGGCATACCCTTCCCACTTAGGGCGACAAATGCAAAAGAAACAATTGATGGACGGAATGCTGGACAATGCAAACATTCACCCCCAGTCACAAGGATCTGGGTTAAATCCATCATTCTTTTGCTCACCACACCACCCCAGTTTGGACCCAGCCATATGCAAATCAGTCTTGACCCTGGTCCTTGTGGGAACAGTCCAGCCCGAACTGCCAAGCCAGGTCCTCCCTGGACCGGAAACAAGCATCCTGGGACCGGTTTCAGGGCATCACCCTTCTTCAGCCAGGCTAGCTTGAATCCAGTGGTGTAGTGAGCACGGGACCCACGTCTGGGCATACCCTTCCCACTTAGGGCGACAAATGCAAAAGAAACAATTGATGGACGGAATGCTGGACAATGCAAACATTCACCCCCAGTCACAAGGATCTGGGTTAAATCCATCATTCTTTTGCTCACCACACCACCCCAGTTTGGACCCAGCCATATGCAAATCAGTCTTGACCCTGGTCCTTGTGGGAACAGTCCAGCCCGAACTGCCAAGCCAGGTCCTCCCTGGACCGGAAACAAGCATCCTGGGACCGGTTTCAGGGCATCACCCTTCTTCAGCCAGGCTAGCTTGAATCCAGTGGTGTAGTGAGCACGGGACCCACGTCTGGGCATACCCTTCCCACTTAGGGCGACAAATGCAAAAGAAACAATTGATGGACGGAATGCTGGACAATGCAAACATTCACCCCCAGTCACAAGGATCTGGGTTAAATCCATCATTCTTTTGCTCACCACACCACCCCAGTTTGGACCCAGCCATATGCAAATCAGTCTTGACCCTGGTCCTTGTGGGAACAGTCCAGCCCGAACTGCCAAGCCAGGTCCTCCCTGGACCGGAAACAAGCATCCTGGGACCGGTTTCAGGGCATCACCCTTCTTCAGCCAGGCTAGCTTGAATCCAGTGGTGTAGTGAGCACGGGACCCACGTCTGGGCATACCCTTCCCACTTAGGGCGACAAATGCAAAAGAAACAATTGATGGACGGAATGCTGGACAATGCAAACATTCACCCCCAGTCACAAGGATCTGGGTTAAATCCATCATTCTTTTGCTCACCACACCACCCCAGTTTGGACCCAGCCATATGCAAATCAGTCTTGACCCTGGTCCTTGTGGGAACAGTCCAGCCCGAACTGCCAAGCCAGGTCCTCCCTGGACCGGAAACAAGCATCCTGGGACCGGTTTCAGGGCATCACCCTTCTTCAGCCAGGCTAGCTTGAATCCAGTGGTGTAGTGAGCACGGGACCCACGTCTGGGCATACCCTTCCCACTTAGGGCGACAAATGCAAAAGAAACAATTGATGGACGGAATGCTGGACAATGCAAACATTCACCCCCAGTCACAAGGATCTGGGTTAAATCCATCATTCTTTTGCTCACCACACCACCCCAGTTTGGACCCAGCCATATGCAAATCAGTCTTGACCCTGGTCCTTGTGGGAACAGTCCAGCCCGAACTGCCAAGCCAGGTCCTCCCTGGACCGGAAACAAGCATCCTGGGACCGGTTTCAGGGCATCACCCTTCTTCAGCCAGGCTAGCTTGAATCCAGTGGTGTAGTGAGCACGGGACCCACGTCTGGGCATACCCTTCCCACTTAGGGCGACAAATGCAAAAGAAACAATTGATGGACGGAATGCTGGACAATGCAAACATTCACCCCCAGTCACAAGGATCTGGGTTAAATCCATCATTCTTTTGCTCACCACACCACCCCAGTTTGGACCCAGCCATATGCAAATCAGTCTTGACCCTGGTCCTTGTGGGAACAGTCCAGCCCGAACTGCCAAGCCAGGTCCTCCCTGGACCGGAAACAAGCATCCTGGGACCGGTTTCAGGGCATCACCCTTCTTCAGCCAGGCTAGCTTGAATCCAGTGGTGTAGTGAGCACGGGACCCACGTCTGGGCATACCCTTCCCACTTAGGGCGACAAATGCAAAAGAAACAATTGATGGACGGAATGCTGGACAATGCAAACATTCACCCCCAGTCACAAGGATCTGGGTTAAATCCATCATTCTTTTGCTCACCACACCACCCCAGTTTGGACCCAGCCATATGCAAATCAGTCTTGACCCTGGTCCTTGTGGGAACAGTCCAGCCCGAACTGCCAAGCCAGGTCCTCCCTGGACCGGAAACAAGCATCCTGGGACCGGTTTCAGGGCATCACCCTTCTTCAGCCAGGCTAGCTTGAATCCAGTGGTGTAGTGAGCACGGGACCCACGTCTGGGCATACCCTTCCCACTTAGGGCGACAAATGCAAAAGAAACAATTGATGGACGGAATGCTGGACAATGCAAACATTCACCCCCAGTCACAAGGATCTGGGTTAAATCCATCATTCTTTTGCTCACCACACCACCCCAGTTTGGACCCAGCCATATGCAAATCAGTCTTGACCCTGGTCCTTGTGGGAACAGTCCAGCCCGAACTGCCAAGCCAGGTCCTCCCTGGACCGGAAACAAGCATCCTGGGACCGGTTTCAGGGCATCACCCTTCTTCAGCCAGGCTAGCTTGAATCCAGTGGTGTAGTGAGCACGGGACCCACGTCTGGGCATACCCTTCCCACTTAGGGCGACAAATGCAAAAGAAACAATTGATGGACGGAATGCTGGACAATGCAAACATTCACCCCCAGTCACAAGGATCTGGGTTAAATCCATCATTCTTTTGCTCACCACACCACCCCAGTTTGGACCCAGCCATATGCAAATCAGTCTTGACCCTGGTCCTTGTGGGAACAGTCCAGCCCGAACTGCCAAGCCAGGTCCTCCCTGGACCGGAAACAAGCATCCTGGGACCGGTTTCAGGGCATCACCCTTCTTCAGCCAGGCTAGCTTGAATCCAGTGGTGTAGTGAGCACGGGACCCACGTCTGGGCATACCCTTCCCACTTAGGGCGACAAATGCAAAAGAAACAATTGATGGACGGAATGCTGGACAATGCAAACATTCACCCCCAGTCACAAGGATCTGGGTTAAATCCATCATTCTTTTGCTCACCACACCACCCCAGTTTGGACCCAGCCATATGCAAATCAGTCTTGACCCTGGTCCTTGTGGGAACAGTCCAGCCCGAACTGCCAAGCCAGGTCCTCCCTGGACCGGAAACAAGCATCCTGGGACCGGTTTCAGGGCATCACCCTTCTTCAGCCAGGCTAGCTTGAATCCAGTGGTGTAGTGAGCACGGGACCCACGTCTGGGCATACCCTTCCCACTTAGGGCGACAAATGCAAAAGAAACAATTGATGGACGGAATGCTGGACAATGCAAACATTCACCCCCAGTCACAAGGATCTGGGTTAAATCCATCATTCTTTTGCTCACCACACCACCCCAGTTTGGACCCAGCCATATGCAAATCAGTCTTGACCCTGGTCCTTGTGGGAACAGTCCAGCCCGAACTGCCAAGCCAGGTCCTCCCTGGACCGGAAACAAGCATCCTGGGACCGGTTTCAGGGCATCACCCTTCTTCAGCCAGGCTAGCTTGAATCCAGTGGTGTAGTGAGCACGGGACCCACGTCTGGGCATACCCTTCCCACTTAGGGCGACAAATGCAAAAGAAACAATTGATGGACGGAATGCTGGACAATGCAAACATTCACCCCCAGTCACAAGGATCTGGGTTAAATCCATCATTCTTTTGCTCACCACACCACCCCAGTTTGGACCCAGCCATATGCAAATCAGTCTTGACCCTGGTCCTTGTGGGAACAGTCCAGCCCGAACTGCCAAGCCAGGTCCTCCCTGGACCGGAAACAAGCATCCTGGGACCGGTTTCAGGGCATCACCCTTCTTCAGCCAGGCTAGCTTGAATCCAGTGGTGTAGTGAGCACGGGACCCACGTCTGGGCATACCCTTCCCACTTAGGGCGACAAATGCAAAAGAAACAATTGATGGACGGAATGCTGGACAATGCAAACATTCACCCCCAGTCACAAGGATCTGGGTTAAATCCATCATTCTTTTGCTCACCACACCACCCCAGTTTGGACCCAGCCATATGCAAATCAGTCTTGACCCTGGTCCTTGTGGGAACAGTCCAGCCCGAACTGCCAAGCCAGGTCCTCCCTGGACCGGAAACAAGCATCCTGGGACCGGTTTCAGGGCATCACCCTTCTTCAGCCAGGCTAGCTTGAATCCAGTGGTGTAGTGAGCACGGGACCCACGTCTGGGCATACCCTTCCCACTTAGGGCGACAAATGCAAAAGAAACAATTGATGGACGGAATGCTGGACAATGCAAACATTCACCCCCAGTCACAAGGATCTGGGTTAAATCCATCATTCTTTTGCTCACCACACCACCCCAGTTTGGACCCAGCCATATGCAAATCAGTCTTGACCCTGGTCCTTGTGGGAACAGTCCAGCCCGAACTGCCAAGCCAGGTCCTCCCTGGACCGGAAACAAGCATCCTGGGACCGGTTTCAGGGCATCACCCTTCTTCAGCCAGGCTAGCTTGAATCCAGTGGTGTAGTGAGCACGGGACCCACGTCTGGGCATACCCTTCCCACTTAGGGCGACAAATGCAAAAGAAACAATTGATGGACGGAATGCTGGACAATGCAAACATTCACCCCCAGTCACAAGGATCTGGGTTAAATCCATCATTCTTTTGCTCACCACACCACCCCAGTTTGGACCCAGCCATATGCAAATCAGTCTTGACCCTGGTCCTTGTGGGAACAGTCCAGCCCGAACTGCCAAGCCAGGTCCTCCCTGGACCGGAAACAAGCATCCTGGGACCGGTTTCAGGGCATCACCCTTCTTCAGCCAGGCTAGCTTGAATCCAGTGGTGTAGTGAGCACGGGACCCACGTCTGGGCATACCCTTCCCACTTAGGGCGACAAATGCAAAAGAAACAATTGATGGACGGAATGCTGGACAATGCAAACATTCACCCCCAGTCACAAGGATCTGGGTTAAATCCATCATTCTTTTGCTCACCACACCACCCCAGTTTGGACCCAGCCATATGCAAATCAGTCTTGACCCTGGTCCTTGTGGGAACAGTCCAGCCCGAACTGCCAAGCCAGGTCCTCCCTGGACCGGAAACAAGCATCCTGGGACCGGTTTCAGGGCATCACCCTTCTTCAGCCAGGCTAGCTTGAATCCAGTGGTGTAGTGAGCACGGGACCCACGTCTGGGCATACCCTTCCCACTTAGGGCGACAAATGCAAAAGAAACAATTGATGGACGGAATGCTGGACAATGCAAACATTCACCCCCAGTCACAAGGATCTGGGTTAAATCCATCATTCTTTTGCTCACCACACCACCCCAGTTTGGACCCAGCCATATGCAAATCAGTCTTGACCCTGGTCCTTGTGGGAACAGTCCAGCCCGAACTGCCAAGCCAGGTCCTCCCTGGACCGGAAACAAGCATCCTGGGACCGGTTTCAGGGCATCACCCTTCTTCAGCCAGGCTAGCTTGAATCCAGTGGTGTAGTGAGCACGGGACCCACGTCTGGGCATACCCTTCCCACTTAGGGCGACAAATGCAAAAGAAACAATTGATGGACGGAATGCTGGACAATGCAAACATTCACCCCCAGTCACAAGGATCTGGGTTAAATCCATCATTCTTTTGCTCACCACACCACCCCAGTTTGGACCCAGCCATATGCAAATCAGTCTTGACCCTGGTCCTTGTGGGAACAGTCCAGCCCGAACTGCCAAGCCAGGTCCTCCCTGGACCGGAAACAAGCATCCTGGGACCGGTTTCAGGGCATCACCCTTCTTCAGCCAGGCTAGCTTGAATCCAGTGGTGTAGTGAGCACGGGACCCACGTCTGGGCATACCCTTCCCACTTAGGGCGACAAATGCAAAAGAAACAATTGATGGACGGAATGCTGGACAATGCAAACATTCACCCCCAGTCACAAGGATCTGGGTTAAATCCATCATTCTTTTGCTCACCACACCACCCCAGTTTGGACCCAGCCATATGCAAATCAGTCTTGACCCTGGTCCTTGTGGGAACAGTCCAGCCCGAACTGCCAAGCCAGGTCCTCCCTGGACCGGAAACAAGCATCCTGGGACCGGTTTCAGGGCATCACCCTTCTTCAGCCAGGCTAGCTTGAATCCAGTGGTGTAGTGAGCACGGGACCCACGTCTGGGCATACCCTTCCCACTTAGGGCGACAAATGCAAAAGAAACAATTGATGGACGGAATGCTGGACAATGCAAACATTCACCCCCAGTCACAAGGATCTGGGTTAAATCCATCATTCTTTTGCTCACCACACCACCCCAGTTTGGACCCAGCCATATGCAAATCAGTCTTGACCCTGGTCCTTGTGGGAACAGTCCAGCCCGAACTGCCAAGCCAGGTCCTCCCTGGACCGGAAACAAGCATCCTGGGACCGGTTTCAGGGCATCACCCTTCTTCAGCCAGGCTAGCTTGAATCCAGTGGTGTAGTGAGCACGGGACCCACGTCTGGGCATACCCTTCCCACTTAGGGCGACAAATGCAAAAGAAACAATTGATGGACGGAATGCTGGACAATGCAAACATTCACCCCCAGTCACAAGGATCTGGGTTAAATCCATCATTCTTTTGCTCACCACACCACCCCAGTTTGGACCCAGCCATATGCAAATCAGTCTTGACCCTGGTCCTTGTGGGAACAGTCCAGCCCGAACTGCCAAGCCAGGTCCTCCCTGGACCGGAAACAAGCATCCTGGGACCGGTTTCAGGGCATCACCCTTCTTCAGCCAGGCTAGCTTGAATCCAGTGGTGTAGTGAGCACGGGACCCACGTCTGGGCATACCCTTCCCACTTAGGGCGACAAATGCAAAAGAAACAATTGATGGACGGAATGCTGGACAATGCAAACATTCACCCCCAGTCACAAGGATCTGGGTTAAATCCATCATTCTTTTGCTCACCACACCACCCCAGTTTGGACCCAGCCATATGCAAATCAGTCTTGACCCTGGTCCTTGTGGGAACAGTCCAGCCCGAACTGCCAAGCCAGGTCCTCCCTGGACCGGAAACAAGCATCCTGGGACCGGTTTCAGGGCATCACCCTTCTTCAGCCAGGCTAGCTTGAATCCAGTGGTGTAGTGAGCACGGGACCCACGTCTGGGCATACCCTTCCCACTTAGGGCGACAAATGCAAAAGAAACAATTGATGGACGGAATGCTGGACAATGCAAACATTCACCCCCAGTCACAAGGATCTGGGTTAAATCCATCATTCTTTTGCTCACCACACCACCCCAGTTTGGACCCAGCCATATGCAAATCAGTCTTGACCCTGGTCCTTGTGGGAACAGTCCAGCCCGAACTGCCAAGCCAGGTCCTCCCTGGACCGGAAACAAGCATCCTGGGACCGGTTTCAGGGCATCACCCTTCTTCAGCCAGGCTAGCTTGAATCCAGTGGTGTAGTGAGCACGGGACCCACGTCTGGGCATACCCTTCCCACTTAGGGCGACAAATGCAAAAGAAACAATTGATGGACGGAATGCTGGACAATGCAAACATTCACCCCCAGTCACAAGGATCTGGGTTAAATCCATCATTCTTTTGCTCACCACACCACCCCAGTTTGGACCCAGCCATATGCAAATCAGTCTTGACCCTGGTCCTTGTGGGAACAGTCCAGCCCGAACTGCCAAGCCAGGTCCTCCCTGGACCGGAAACAAGCATCCTGGGACCGGTTTCAGGGCATCACCCTTCTTCAGCCAGGCTAGCTTGAATCCAGTGGTGTAGTGAGCACGGGACCCACGTCTGGGCATACCCTTCCCACTTAGGGCGACAAATGCAAAAGAAACAATTGATGGACGGAATGCTGGACAATGCAAACATTCACCCCCAGTCACAAGGATCTGGGTTAAATCCATCATTCTTTTGCTCACCACACCACCCCAGTTTGGACCCAGCCATATGCAAATCAGTCTTGACCCTGGTCCTTGTGGGAACAGTCCAGCCCGAACTGCCAAGCCAGGTCCTCCCTGGACCGGAAACAAGCATCCTGGGACCGGTTTCAGGGCATCACCCTTCTTCAGCCAGGCTAGCTTGAATCCAGTGGTGTAGTGAGCACGGGACCCACGTCTGGGCATACCCTTCCCACTTAGGGCGACAAATGCAAAAGAAACAATTGATGGACGGAATGCTGGACAATGCAAACATTCACCCCCAGTCACAAGGATCTGGGTTAAATCCATCATTCTTTTGCTCACCACACCACCCCAGTTTGGACCCAGCCATATGCAAATCAGTCTTGACCCTGGTCCTTGTGGGAACAGTCCAGCCCGAACTGCCAAGCCAGGTCCTCCCTGGACCGGAAACAAGCATCCTGGGACCGGTTTCAGGGCATCACCCTTCTTCAGCCAGGCTAGCTTGAATCCAGTGGTGTAGTGAGCACGGGACCCACGTCTGGGCATACCCTTCCCACTTAGGGCGACAAATGCAAAAGAAACAATTGATGGACGGAATGCTGGACAATGCAAACATTCACCCCCAGTCACAAGGATCTGGGTTAAATCCATCATTCTTTTGCTCACCACACCACCCCAGTTTGGACCCAGCCATATGCAAATCAGTCTTGACCCTGGTCCTTGTGGGAACAGTCCAGCCCGAACTGCCAAGCCAGGTCCTCCCTGGACCGGAAACAAGCATCCTGGGACCGGTTTCAGGGCATCACCCTTCTTCAGCCAGGCTAGCTTGAATCCAGTGGTGTAGTGAGCACGGGACCCACGTCTGGGCATACCCTTCCCACTTAGGGCGACAAATGCAAAAGAAACAATTGATGGACGGAATGCTGGACAATGCAAACATTCACCCCCAGTCACAAGGATCTGGGTTAAATCCATCATTCTTTTGCTCACCACACCACCCCAGTTTGGACCCAGCCATATGCAAATCAGTCTTGACCCTGGTCCTTGTGGGAACAGTCCAGCCCGAACTGCCAAGCCAGGTCCTCCCTGGACCGGAAACAAGCATCCTGGGACCGGTTTCAGGGCATCACCCTTCTTCAGCCAGGCTAGCTTGAATCCAGTGGTGTAGTGAGCACGGGACCCACGTCTGGGCATACCCTTCCCACTTAGGGCGACAAATGCAAAAGAAACAATTGATGGACGGAATGCTGGACAATGCAAACATTCACCCCCAGTCACAAGGATCTGGGTTAAATCCATCATTCTTTTGCTCACCACACCACCCCAGTTTGGACCCAGCCATATGCAAATCAGTCTTGACCCTGGTCCTTGTGGGAACAGTCCAGCCCGAACTGCCAAGCCAGGTCCTCCCTGGACCGGAAACAAGCATCCTGGGACCGGTTTCAGGGCATCACCCTTCTTCAGCCAGGCTAGCTTGAATCCAGTGGTGTAGTGAGCACGGGACCCACGTCTGGGCATACCCTTCCCACTTAGGGCGACAAATGCAAAAGAAACAATTGATGGACGGAATGCTGGACAATGCAAACATTCACCCCCAGTCACAAGGATCTGGGTTAAATCCATCATTCTTTTGCTCACCACACCACCCCAGTTTGGACCCAGCCATATGCAAATCAGTCTTGACCCTGGTCCTTGTGGGAACAGTCCAGCCCGAACTGCCAAGCCAGGTCCTCCCTGGACCGGAAACAAGCATCCTGGGACCGGTTTCAGGGCATCACCCTTCTTCAGCCAGGCTAGCTTGAATCCAGTGGTGTAGTGAGCACGGGACCCACGTCTGGGCATACCCTTCCCACTTAGGGCGACAAATGCAAAAGAAACAATTGATGGACGGAATGCTGGACAATGCAAACATTCACCCCCAGTCACAAGGATCTGGGTTAAATCCATCATTCTTTTGCTCACCACACCACCCCAGTTTGGACCCAGCCATATGCAAATCAGTCTTGACCCTGGTCCTTGTGGGAACAGTCCAGCCCGAACTGCCAAGCCAGGTCCTCCCTGGACCGGAAACAAGCATCCTGGGACCGGTTTCAGGGCATCACCCTTCTTCAGCCAGGCTAGCTTGAATCCAGTGGTGTAGTGAGCACGGGACCCACGTCTGGGCATACCCTTCCCACTTAGGGCGACAAATGCAAAAGAAACAATTGATGGACGGAATGCTGGACAATGCAAACATTCACCCCCAGTCACAAGGATCTGGGTTAAATCCATCATTCTTTTGCTCACCACACCACCCCAGTTTGGACCCAGCCATATGCAAATCAGTCTTGACCCTGGTCCTTGTGGGAACAGTCCAGCCCGAACTGCCAAGCCAGGTCCTCCCTGGACCGGAAACAAGCATCCTGGGACCGGTTTCAGGGCATCACCCTTCTTCAGCCAGGCTAGCTTGAATCCAGTGGTGTAGTGAGCACGGGACCCACGTCTGGGCATACCCTTCCCACTTAGGGCGACAAATGCAAAAGAAACAATTGATGGACGGAATGCTGGACAATGCAAACATTCACCCCCAGTCACAAGGATCTGGGTTAAATCCATCATTCTTTTGCTCACCACACCACCCCAGTTTGGACCCAGCCATATGCAAATCAGTCTTGACCCTGGTCCTTGTGGGAACAGTCCAGCCCGAACTGCCAAGCCAGGTCCTCCCTGGACCGGAAACAAGCATCCTGGGACCGGTTTCAGGGCATCACCCTTCTTCAGCCAGGCTAGCTTGAATCCAGTGGTGTAGTGAGCACGGGACCCACGTCTGGGCATACCCTTCCCACTTAGGGCGACAAATGCAAAAGAAACAATTGATGGACGGAATGCTGGACAATGCAAACATTCACCCCCAGTCACAAGGATCTGGGTTAAATCCATCATTCTTTTGCTCACCACACCACCCCAGTTTGGACCCAGCCATATGCAAATCAGTCTTGACCCTGGTCCTTGTGGGAACAGTCCAGCCCGAACTGCCAAGCCAGGTCCTCCCTGGACCGGAAACAAGCATCCTGGGACCGGTTTCAGGGCATCACCCTTCTTCAGCCAGGCTAGCTTGAATCCAGTGGTGTAGTGAGCACGGGACCCACGTCTGGGCATACCCTTCCCACTTAGGGCGACAAATGCAAAAGAAACAATTGATGGACGGAATGCTGGACAATGCAAACATTCACCCCCAGTCACAAGGATCTGGGTTAAATCCATCATTCTTTTGCTCACCACACCACCCCAGTTTGGACCCAGCCATATGCAAATCAGTCTTGACCCTGGTCCTTGTGGGAACAGTCCAGCCCGAACTGCCAAGCCAGGTCCTCCCTGGACCGGAAACAAGCATCCTGGGACCGGTTTCAGGGCATCACCCTTCTTCAGCCAGGCTAGCTTGAATCCAGTGGTGTAGTGAGCACGGGACCCACGTCTGGGCATACCCTTCCCACTTAGGGCGACAAATGCAAAAGAAACAATTGATGGACGGAATGCTGGACAATGCAAACATTCACCCCCAGTCACAAGGATCTGGGTTAAATCCATCATTCTTTTGCTCACCACACCACCCCAGTTTGGACCCAGCCATATGCAAATCAGTCTTGACCCTGGTCCTTGTGGGAACAGTCCAGCCCGAACTGCCAAGCCAGGTCCTCCCTGGACCGGAAACAAGCATCCTGGGACCGGTTTCAGGGCATCACCCTTCTTCAGCCAGGCTAGCTTGAATCCAGTGGTGTAGTGAGCACGGGACCCACGTCTGGGCATACCCTTCCCACTTAGGGCGACAAATGCAAAAGAAACAATTGATGGACGGAATGCTGGACAATGCAAACATTCACCCCCAGTCACAAGGATCTGGGTTAAATCCATCATTCTTTTGCTCACCACACCACCCCAGTTTGGACCCAGCCATATGCAAATCAGTCTTGACCCTGGTCCTTGTGGGAACAGTCCAGCCCGAACTGCCAAGCCAGGTCCTCCCTGGACCGGAAACAAGCATCCTGGGACCGGTTTCAGGGCATCACCCTTCTTCAGCCAGGCTAGCTTGAATCCAGTGGTGTAGTGAGCACGGGACCCACGTCTGGGCATACCCTTCCCACTTAGGGCGACAAATGCAAAAGAAACAATTGATGGACGGAATGCTGGACAATGCAAACATTCACCCCCAGTCACAAGGATCTGGGTTAAATCCATCATTCTTTTGCTCACCACACCACCCCAGTTTGGACCCAGCCATATGCAAATCAGTCTTGACCCTGGTCCTTGTGGGAACAGTCCAGCCCGAACTGCCAAGCCAGGTCCTCCCTGGACCGGAAACAAGCATCCTGGGACCGGTTTCAGGGCATCACCCTTCTTCAGCCAGGCTAGCTTGAATCCAGTGGTGTAGTGAGCACGGGACCCACGTCTGGGCATACCCTTCCCACTTAGGGCGACAAATGCAAAAGAAACAATTGATGGACGGAATGCTGGACAATGCAAACATTCACCCCCAGTCACAAGGATCTGGGTTAAATCCATCATTCTTTTGCTCACCACACCACCCCAGTTTGGACCCAGCCATATGCAAATCAGTCTTGACCCTGGTCCTTGTGGGAACAGTCCAGCCCGAACTGCCAAGCCAGGTCCTCCCTGGACCGGAAACAAGCATCCTGGGACCGGTTTCAGGGCATCACCCTTCTTCAGCCAGGCTAGCTTGAATCCAGTGGTGTAGTGAGCACGGGACCCACGTCTGGGCATACCCTTCCCACTTAGGGCGACAAATGCAAAAGAAACAATTGATGGACGGAATGCTGGACAATGCAAACATTCACCCCCAGTCACAAGGATCTGGGTTAAATCCATCATTCTTTTGCTCACCACACCACCCCAGTTTGGACCCAGCCATATGCAAATCAGTCTTGACCCTGGTCCTTGTGGGAACAGTCCAGCCCGAACTGCCAAGCCAGGTCCTCCCTGGACCGGAAACAAGCATCCTGGGACCGGTTTCAGGGCATCACCCTTCTTCAGCCAGGCTAGCTTGAATCCAGTGGTGTAGTGAGCACGGGACCCACGTCTGGGCATACCCTTCCCACTTAGGGCGACAAATGCAAAAGAAACAATTGATGGACGGAATGCTGGACAATGCAAACATTCACCCCCAGTCACAAGGATCTGGGTTAAATCCATCATTCTTTTGCTCACCACACCACCCCAGTTTGGACCCAGCCATATGCAAATCAGTCTTGACCCTGGTCCTTGTGGGAACAGTCCAGCCCGAACTGCCAAGCCAGGTCCTCCCTGGACCGGAAACAAGCATCCTGGGACCGGTTTCAGGGCATCACCCTTCTTCAGCCAGGCTAGCTTGAATCCAGTGGTGTAGTGAGCACGGGACCCACGTCTGGGCATACCCTTCCCACTTAGGGCGACAAATGCAAAAGAAACAATTGATGGACGGAATGCTGGACAATGCAAACATTCACCCCCAGTCACAAGGATCTGGGTTAAATCCATCATTCTTTTGCTCACCACACCACCCCAGTTTGGACCCAGCCATATGCAAATCAGTCTTGACCCTGGTCCTTGTGGGAACAGTCCAGCCCGAACTGCCAAGCCAGGTCCTCCCTGGACCGGAAACAAGCATCCTGGGACCGGTTTCAGGGCATCACCCTTCTTCAGCCAGGCTAGCTTGAATCCAGTGGTGTAGTGAGCACGGGACCCACGTCTGGGCATACCCTTCCCACTTAGGGCGACAAATGCAAA
The DNA here is from genome assembly GCA_963921515.1 of Calotriton arnoldi. Taxonomy (NCBI): domain Eukaryota; kingdom Metazoa; phylum Chordata; class Amphibia; order Caudata; family Salamandridae; genus Calotriton; species Calotriton arnoldi. The sequence continues at coordinate 59,538 of CAWUFW010023436.1, forward strand.
AGAAACAATTGATGGACGGAATGCTGGACAATGCAAACATTCACCCCCAGTCACAAGGATCTGGGTTAAATCCATCATTCTTTTGCTCACCACACCACCCCAGTTTGGACCCAGCCATATGCAAATCAGTCTTGACCCTGGTCCTTGTGGGAACAGTCCAGCCCGAACTGCCAAGCCAGGTCCTCCCTGGACCGGAAACAAGCATCCTGGGACCGGTTTCAGGGCATCACCCTTCTTCAGCCAGGCTAGCTTGAATCCAGTGGTGTAGTGAGCACGGGACCCACGTCTGGGCATACCCTTCCCACTTAGGGCGACAAATGCAAAAGAAACAATTGATGGACGGAATGCTGGACAATGCAAACATTCACCCCCAGTCACAAGGATCTGGGTTAAATCCATCATTCTTTTGCTCACCACACCACCCCAGTTTGGACCCAGCCATATGCAAATCAGTCTTGACCCTGGTCCTTGTGGGAACAGTCCAGCCCGAACTGCCAAGCCAGGTCCTCCCTGGACCGGAAACAAGCATCCTGGGACCGGTTTCAGGGCATCACCCTTCTTCAGCCAGGCTAGCTTGAATCCAGTGGTGTAGTGAGCACGGGACCCACGTCTGGGCATACCCTTCCCACTTAGGGCGACAAATGCAAAAGAAACAATTGATGGACGGAATGCTGGACAATGCAAACATTCACCCCCAGTCACAAGGATCTGGGTTAAATCCATCATTCTTTTGCTCACCACACCACCCCAGTTTGGACCCAGCCATATGCAAATCAGTCTTGACCCTGGTCCTTGTGGGAACAGTCCAGCCCGAACTGCCAAGCCAGGTCCTCCCTGGACCGGAAACAAGCATCCTGGGACCGGTTTCAGGGCATCACCCTTCTTCAGCCAGGCTAGCTTGAATCCAGTGGTGTAGTGAGCACGGGACCCACGTCTGGGCATACCCTTCCCACTTAGGGCGACAAATGCAAAAGAAACAATTGATGGACGGAATGCTGGACAATGCAAACATTCACCCCCAGTCACAAGGATCTGGGTTAAATCCATCATTCTTTTGCTCACCACACCACCCCAGTTTGGACCCAGCCATATGCAAATCAGTCTTGACCCTGGTCCTTGTGGGAACAGTCCAGCCCGAACTGCCAAGCCAGGTCCTCCCTGGACCGGAAACAAGCATCCTGGGACCGGTTTCAGGGCATCACCCTTCTTCAGCCAGGCTAGCTTGAATCCAGTGGTGTAGTGAGCACGGGACCCACGTCTGGGCATACCCTTCCCACTTAGGGCGACAAATGCAAAAGAAACAATTGATGGACGGAATGCTGGACAATGCAAACATTCACCCCCAGTCACAAGGATCTGGGTTAAATCCATCATTCTTTTGCTCACCACACCACCCCAGTTTGGACCCAGCCATATGCAAATCAGTCTTGACCCTGGTCCTTGTGGGAACAGTCCAGCCCGAACTGCCAAGCCAGGTCCTCCCTGGACCGGAAACAAGCATCCTGGGACCGGTTTCAGGGCATCACCCTTCTTCAGCCAGGCTAGCTTGAATCCAGTGGTGTAGTGAGCACGGGACCCACGTCTGGGCATACCCTTCCCACTTAGGGCGACAAATGCAAAAGAAACAATTGATGGACGGAATGCTGGACAATGCAAACATTCACCCCCAGTCACAAGGATCTGGGTTAAATCCATCATTCTTTTGCTCACCACACCACCCCAGTTTGGACCCAGCCATATGCAAATCAGTCTTGACCCTGGTCCTTGTGGGAACAGTCCAGCCCGAACTGCCAAGCCAGGTCCTCCCTGGACCGGAAACAAGCATCCTGGGACCGGTTTCAGGGCATCACCCTTCTTCAGCCAGGCTAGCTTGAATCCAGTGGTGTAGTGAGCACGGGACCCACGTCTGGGCATACCCTTCCCACTTAGGGCGACAAATGCAAAAGAAACAATTGATGGACGGAATGCTGGACAATGCAAACATTCACCCCCAGTCACAAGGATCTGGGTTAAATCCATCATTCTTTTGCTCACCACACCACCCCAGTTTGGACCCAGCCATATGCAAATCAGTCTTGACCCTGGTCCTTGTGGGAACAGTCCAGCCCGAACTGCCAAGCCAGGTCCTCCCTGGACCGGAAACAAGCATCCTGGGACCGGTTTCAGGGCATCACCCTTCTTCAGCCAGGCTAGCTTGAATCCAGTGGTGTAGTGAGCACGGGACCCACGTCTGGGCATACCCTTCCCACTTAGGGCGACAAATGCAAAAGAAACAATTGATGGACGGAATGCTGGACAATGCAAACATTCACCCCCAGTCACAAGGATCTGGGTTAAATCCATCATTCTTTTGCTCACCACACCACCCCAGTTTGGACCCAGCCATATGCAAATCAGTCTTGACCCTGGTCCTTGTGGGAACAGTCCAGCCCGAACTGCCAAGCCAGGTCCTCCCTGGACCGGAAACAAGCATCCTGGGACCGGTTTCAGGGCATCACCCTTCTTCAGCCAGGCTAGCTTGAATCCAGTGGTGTAGTGAGCACGGGACCCACGTCTGGGCATACCCTTCCCACTTAGGGCGACAAATGCAAAAGAAACAATTGATGGACGGAATGCTGGACAATGCAAACATTCACCCCCAGTCACAAGGATCTGGGTTAAATCCATCATTCTTTTGCTCACCACACCACCCCAGTTTGGACCCAGCCATATGCAAATCAGTCTTGACCCTGGTCCTTGTGGGAACAGTCCAGCCCGAACTGCCAAGCCAGGTCCTCCCTGGACCGGAAACAAGCATCCTGGGACCGGTTTCAGGGCATCACCCTTCTTCAGCCAGGCTAGCTTGAATCCAGTGGTGTAGTGAGCACGGGACCCACGTCTGGGCATACCCTTCCCACTTAGGGCGACAAATGCAAAAGAAACAATTGATGGACGGAATGCTGGACAATGCAAACATTCACCCCCAGTCACAAGGATCTGGGTTAAATCCATCATTCTTTTGCTCACCACACCACCCCAGTTTGGACCCAGCCATATGCAAATCAGTCTTGACCCTGGTCCTTGTGGGAACAGTCCAGCCCGAACTGCCAAGCCAGGTCCTCCCTGGACCGGAAACAAGCATCCTGGGACCGGTTTCAGGGCATCACCCTTCTTCAGCCAGGCTAGCTTGAATCCAGTGGTGTAGTGAGCACGGGACCCACGTCTGGGCATACCCTTCCCACTTAGGGCGACAAATGCAAAAGAAACAATTGATGGACGGAATGCTGGACAATGCAAACATTCACCCCCAGTCACAAGGATCTGGGTTAAATCCATCATTCTTTTGCTCACCACACCACCCCAGTTTGGACCCAGCCATATGCAAATCAGTCTTGACCCTGGTCCTTGTGGGAACAGTCCAGCCCGAACTGCCAAGCCAGGTCCTCCCTGGACCGGAAACAAGCATCCTGGGACCGGTTTCAGGGCATCACCCTTCTTCAGCCAGGCTAGCTTGAATCCAGTGGTGTAGTGAGCACGGGACCCACGTCTGGGCATACCCTTCCCACTTAGGGCGACAAATGCAAAAGAAACAATTGATGGACGGAATGCTGGACAATGCAAACATTCACCCCCAGTCACAAGGATCTGGGTTAAATCCATCATTCTTTTGCTCACCACACCACCCCAGTTTGGACCCAGCCATATGCAAATCAGTCTTGACCCTGGTCCTTGTGGGAACAGTCCAGCCCGAACTGCCAAGCCAGGTCCTCCCTGGACCGGAAACAAGCATCCTGGGACCGGTTTCAGGGCATCACCCTTCTTCAGCCAGGCTAGCTTGAATCCAGTGGTGTAGTGAGCACGGGACCCACGTCTGGGCATACCCTTCCCACTTAGGGCGACAAATGCAAAAGAAACAATTGATGGACGGAATGCTGGACAATGCAAACATTCACCCCCAGTCACAAGGATCTGGGTTAAATCCATCATTCTTTTGCTCACCACACCACCCCAGTTTGGACCCAGCCATATGCAAATCAGTCTTGACCCTGGTCCTTGTGGGAACAGTCCAGCCCGAACTGCCAAGCCAGGTCCTCCCTGGACCGGAAACAAGCATCCTGGGACCGGTTTCAGGGCATCACCCTTCTTCAGCCAGGCTAGCTTGAATCCAGTGGTGTAGTGAGCACGGGACCCACGTCTGGGCATACCCTTCCCACTTAGGGCGACAAATGCAAAAGAAACAATTGATGGACGGAATGCTGGACAATGCAAACATTCACCCCCAGTCACAAGGATCTGGGTTAAATCCATCATTCTTTTGCTCACCACACCACCCCAGTTTGGACCCAGCCATATGCAAATCAGTCTTGACCCTGGTCCTTGTGGGAACAGTCCAGCCCGAACTGCCAAGCCAGGTCCTCCCTGGACCGGAAACAAGCATCCTGGGACCGGTTTCAGGGCATCACCCTTCTTCAGCCAGGCTAGCTTGAATCCAGTGGTGTAGTGAGCACGGGACCCACGTCTGGGCATACCCTTCCCACTTAGGGCGACAAATGCAAAAGAAACAATTGATGGACGGAATGCTGGACAATGCAAACATTCACCCCCAGTCACAAGGATCTGGGTTAAATCCATCATTCTTTTGCTCACCACACCACCCCAGTTTGGACCCAGCCATATGCAAATCAGTCTTGACCCTGGTCCTTGTGGGAACAGTCCAGCCCGAACTGCCAAGCCAGGTCCTCCCTGGACCGGAAACAAGCATCCTGGGACCGGTTTCAGGGCATCACCCTTCTTCAGCCAGGCTAGCTTGAATCCAGTGGTGTAGTGAGCACGGGACCCACGTCTGGGCATACCCTTCCCACTTAGGGCGACAAATGCAAAAGAAACAATTGATGGACGGAATGCTGGACAATGCAAACATTCACCCCCAGTCACAAGGATCTGGGTTAAATCCATCATTCTTTTGCTCACCACACCACCCCAGTTTGGACCCAGCCATATGCAAATCAGTCTTGACCCTGGTCCTTGTGGGAACAGTCCAGCCCGAACTGCCAAGCCAGGTCCTCCCTGGACCGGAAACAAGCATCCTGGGACCGGTTTCAGGGCATCACCCTTCTTCAGCCAGGCTAGCTTGAATCCAGTGGTGTAGTGAGCACGGGACCCACGTCTGGGCATACCCTTCCCACTTAGGGCGACAAATGCAAAAGAAACAATTGATGGACGGAATGCTGGACAATGCAAACATTCACCCCCAGTCACAAGGATCTGGGTTAAATCCATCATTCTTTTGCTCACCACACCACCCCAGTTTGGACCCAGCCATATGCAAATCAGTCTTGACCCTGGTCCTTGTGGGAACAGTCCAGCCCGAACTGCCAAGCCAGGTCCTCCCTGGACCGGAAACAAGCATCCTGGGACCGGTTTCAGGGCATCACCCTTCTTCAGCCAGGCTAGCTTGAATCCAGTGGTGTAGTGAGCACGGGACCCACGTCTGGGCATACCCTTCCCACTTAGGGCGACAAATGCAAAAGAAACAATTGATGGACGGAATGCTGGACAATGCAAACATTCACCCCCAGTCACAAGGATCTGGGTTAAATCCATCATTCTTTTGCTCACCACACCACCCCAGTTTGGACCCAGCCATATGCAAATCAGTCTTGACCCTGGTCCTTGTGGGAACAGTCCAGCCCGAACTGCCAAGCCAGGTCCTCCCTGGACCGGAAACAAGCATCCTGGGACCGGTTTCAGGGCATCACCCTTCTTCAGCCAGGCTAGCTTGAATCCAGTGGTGTAGTGAGCACGGGACCCACGTCTGGGCATACCCTTCCCACTTAGGGCGACAAATGCAAAAGAAACAATTGATGGACGGAATGCTGGACAATGCAAACATTCACCCCCAGTCACAAGGATCTGGGTTAAATCCATCATTCTTTTGCTCACCACACCACCCCAGTTTGGACCCAGCCATATGCAAATCAGTCTTGACCCTGGTCCTTGTGGGAACAGTCCAGCCCGAACTGCCAAGCCAGGTCCTCCCTGGACCGGAAACAAGCATCCTGGGACCGGTTTCAGGGCATCACCCTTCTTCAGCCAGGCTAGCTTGAATCCAGTGGTGTAGTGAGCACGGGACCCACGTCTGGGCATACCCTTCCCACTTAGGGCGACAAATGCAAAAGAAACAATTGATGGACGGAATGCTGGACAATGCAAACATTCACCCCCAGTCACAAGGATCTGGGTTAAATCCATCATTCTTTTGCTCACCACACCACCCCAGTTTGGACCCAGCCATATGCAAATCAGTCTTGACCCTGGTCCTTGTGGGAACAGTCCAGCCCGAACTGCCAAGCCAGGTCCTCCCTGGACCGGAAACAAGCATCCTGGGACCGGTTTCAGGGCATCACCCTTCTTCAGCCAGGCTAGCTTGAATCCAGTGGTGTAGTGAGCACGGGACCCACGTCTGGGCATACCCTTCCCACTTAGGGCGACAAATGCAAAAGAAACAATTGATGGACGGAATGCTGGACAATGCAAACATTCACCCCCAGTCACAAGGATCTGGGTTAAATCCATCATTCTTTTGCTCACCACACCACCCCAGTTTGGACCCAGCCATATGCAAATCAGTCTTGACCCTGGTCCTTGTGGGAACAGTCCAGCCCGAACTGCCAAGCCAGGTCCTCCCTGGACCGGAAACAAGCATCCTGGGACCGGTTTCAGGGCATCACCCTTCTTCAGCCAGGCTAGCTTGAATCCAGTGGTGTAGTGAGCACGGGACCCACGTCTGGGCATACCCTTCCCACTTAGGGCGACAAATGCAAAAGAAACAATTGATGGACGGAATGCTGGACAATGCAAACATTCACCCCCAGTCACAAGGATCTGGGTTAAATCCATCATTCTTTTGCTCACCACACCACCCCAGTTTGGACCCAGCCATATGCAAATCAGTCTTGACCCTGGTCCTTGTGGGAACAGTCCAGCCCGAACTGCCAAGCCAGGTCCTCCCTGGACCGGAAACAAGCATCCTGGGACCGGTTTCAGGGCATCACCCTTCTTCAGCCAGGCTAGCTTGAATCCAGTGGTGTAGTGAGCACGGGACCCACGTCTGGGCATACCCTTCCCACTTAGGGCGACAAATGCAAAAGAAACAATTGATGGACGGAATGCTGGACAATGCAAACATTCACCCCCAGTCACAAGGATCTGGGTTAAATCCATCATTCTTTTGCTCACCACACCACCCCAGTTTGGACCCAGCCATATGCAAATCAGTCTTGACCCTGGTCCTTGTGGGAACAGTCCAGCCCGAACTGCCAAGCCAGGTCCTCCCTGGACCGGAAACAAGCATCCTGGGACCGGTTTCAGGGCATCACCCTTCTTCAGCCAGGCTAGCTTGAATCCAGTGGTGTAGTGAGCACGGGACCCACGTCTGGGCATACCCTTCCCACTTAGGGCGACAAATGCAAAAGAAACAATTGATGGACGGAATGCTGGACAATGCAAACATTCACCCCCAGTCACAAGGATCTGGGTTAAATCCATCATTCTTTTGCTCACCACACCACCCCAGTTTGGACCCAGCCATATGCAAATCAGTCTTGACCCTGGTCCTTGTGGGAACAGTCCAGCCCGAACTGCCAAGCCAGGTCCTCCCTGGACCGGAAACAAGCATCCTGGGACCGGTTTCAGGGCATCACCCTTCTTCAGCCAGGCTAGCTTGAATCCAGTGGTGTAGTGAGCACGGGACCCACGTCTGGGCATACCCTTCCCACTTAGGGCGACAAATGCAAAAGAAACAATTGATGGACGGAATGCTGGACAATGCAAACATTCACCCCCAGTCACAAGGATCTGGGTTAAATCCATCATTCTTTTGCTCACCACACCACCCCAGTTTGGACCCAGCCATATGCAAATCAGTCTTGACCCTGGTCCTTGTGGGAACAGTCCAGCCCGAACTGCCAAGCCAGGTCCTCCCTGGACCGGAAACAAGCATCCTGGGACCGGTTTCAGGGCATCACCCTTCTTCAGCCAGGCTAGCTTGAATCCAGTGGTGTAGTGAGCACGGGACCCACGTCTGGGCATACCCTTCCCACTTAGGGCGACAAATGCAAAAGAAACAATTGATGGACGGAATGCTGGACAATGCAAACATTCACCCCCAGTCACAAGGATCTGGGTTAAATCCATCATTCTTTTGCTCACCACACCACCCCAGTTTGGACCCAGCCATATGCAAATCAGTCTTGACCCTGGTCCTTGTGGGAACAGTCCAGCCCGAACTGCCAAGCCAGGTCCTCCCTGGACCGGAAACAAGCATCCTGGGACCGGTTTCAGGGCATCACCCTTCTTCAGCCAGGCTAGCTTGAATCCAGTGGTGTAGTGAGCACGGGACCCACGTCTGGGCATACCCTTCCCACTTAGGGCGACAAATGCAAAAGAAACAATTGATGGACGGAATGCTGGACAATGCAAACATTCACCCCCAGTCACAAGGATCTGGGTTAAATCCATCATTCTTTTGCTCACCACACCACCCCAGTTTGGACCCAGCCATATGCAAATCAGTCTTGACCCTGGTCCTTGTGGGAACAGTCCAGCCCGAACTGCCAAGCCAGGTCCTCCCTGGACCGGAAACAAGCATCCTGGGACCGGTTTCAGGGCATCACCCTTCTTCAGCCAGGCTAGCTTGAATCCAGTGGTGTAGTGAGCACGGGACCCACGTCTGGGCATACCCTTCCCACTTAGGGCGACAAATGCAAAAGAAACAATTGATGGACGGAATGCTGGACAATGCAAACATTCACCCCCAGTCACAAGGATCTGGGTTAAATCCATCATTCTTTTGCTCACCACACCACCCCAGTTTGGACCCAGCCATATGCAAATCAGTCTTGACCCTGGTCCTTGTGGGAACAGTCCAGCCCGAACTGCCAAGCCAGGTCCTCCCTGGACCGGAAACAAGCATCCTGGGACCGGTTTCAGGGCATCACCCTTCTTCAGCCAGGCTAGCTTGAATCCAGTGGTGTAGTGAGCACGGGACCCACGTCTGGGCATACCCTTCCCACTTAGGGCGACAAATGCAAAAGAAACAATTGATGGACGGAATGCTGGACAATGCAAACATTCACCCCCAGTCACAAGGATCTGGGTTAAATCCATCATTCTTTTGCTCACCACACCACCCCAGTTTGGACCCAGCCATATGCAAATCAGTCTTGACCCTGGTCCTTGTGGGAACAGTCCAGCCCGAACTGCCAAGCCAGGTCCTCCCTGGACCGGAAACAAGCATCCTGGGACCGGTTTCAGGGCATCACCCTTCTTCAGCCAGGCTAGCTTGAATCCAGTGGTGTAGTGAGCACGGGACCCACGTCTGGGCATACCCTTCCCACTTAGGGCGACAAATGCAAAAGAAACAATTGATGGACGGAATGCTGGACAATGCAAACATTCACCCCCAGTCACAAGGATCTGGGTTAAATCCATCATTCTTTTGCTCACCACACCACCCCAGTTTGGACCCAGCCATATGCAAATCAGTCTTGACCCTGGTCCTTGTGGGAACAGTCCAGCCCGAACTGCCAAGCCAGGTCCTCCCTGGACCGGAAACAAGCATCCTGGGACCGGTTTCAGGGCATCACCCTTCTTCAGCCAGGCTAGCTTGAATCCAGTGGTGTAGTGAGCACGGGACCCACGTCTGGGCATACCCTTCCCACTTAGGGCGACAAATGCAAAAGAAACAATTGATGGACGGAATGCTGGACAATGCAAACATTCACCCCCAGTCACAAGGATCTGGGTTAAATCCATCATTCTTTTGCTCACCACACCACCCCAGTTTGGACCCAGCCATATGCAAATCAGTCTTGACCCTGGTCCTTGTGGGAACAGTCCAGCCCGAACTGCCAAGCCAGGTCCTCCCTGGACCGGAAACAAGCATCCTGGGACCGGTTTCAGGGCATCACCCTTCTTCAGCCAGGCTAGCTTGAATCCAGTGGTGTAGTGAGCACGGGACCCACGTCTGGGCATACCCTTCCCACTTAGGGCGACAAATGCAAAAGAAACAATTGATGGACGGAATGCTGGACAATGCAAACATTCACCCCCAGTCACAAGGATCTGGGTTAAATCCATCATTCTTTTGCTCACCACACCACCCCAGTTTGGACCCAGCCATATGCAAATCAGTCTTGACCCTGGTCCTTGTGGGAACAGTCCAGCCCGAACTGCCAAGCCAGGTCCTCCCTGGACCGGAAACAAGCATCCTGGGACCGGTTTCAGGGCATCACCCTTCTTCAGCCAGGCTAGCTTGAATCCAGTGGTGTAGTGAGCACGGGACCCACGTCTGGGCATACCCTTCCCACTTAGGGCGACAAATGCAAAAGAAACAATTGATGGACGGAATGCTGGACAATGCAAACATTCACCCCCAGTCACAAGGATCTGGGTTAAATCCATCATTCTTTTGCTCACCACACCACCCCAGTTTGGACCCAGCCATATGCAAATCAGTCTTGACCCTGGTCCTTGTGGGAACAGTCCAGCCCGAACTGCCAAGCCAGGTCCTCCCTGGACCGGAAACAAGCATCCTGGGACCGGTTTCAGGGCATCACCCTTCTTCAGCCAGGCTAGCTTGAATCCAGTGGTGTAGTGAGCACGGGACCCACGTCTGGGCATACCCTTCCCACTTAGGGCGACAAATGCAAAAGAAACAATTGATGGACGGAATGCTGGACAATGCAAACATTCACCCCCAGTCACAAGGATCTGGGTTAAATCCATCATTCTTTTGCTCACCACACCACCCCAGTTTGGACCCAGCCATATGCAAATCAGTCTTGACCCTGGTCCTTGTGGGAACAGTCCAGCCCGAACTGCCAAGCCAGGTCCTCCCTGGACCGGAAACAAGCATCCTGGGACCGGTTTCAGGGCATCACCCTTCTTCAGCCAGGCTAGCTTGAATCCAGTGGTGTAGTGAGCACGGGACCCACGTCTGGGCATACCCTTCCCACTTAGGGCGACAAATGCAAAAGAAACAATTGATGGACGGAATGCTGGACAATGCAAACATTCACCCCCAGTCACAAGGATCTGGGTTAAATCCATCATTCTTTTGCTCACCACACCACCCCAGTTTGGACCCAGCCATATGCAAATCAGTCTTGACCCTGGTCCTTGTGGGAACAGTCCAGCCCGAACTGCCAAGCCAGGTCCTCCCTGGACCGGAAACAAGCATCCTGGGACCGGTTTCAGGGCATCACCCTTCTTCAGCCAGGCTAGCTTGAATCCAGTGGTGTAGTGAGCACGGGACCCACGTCTGGGCATACCCTTCCCACTTAGGGCGACAAATGCAAAAGAAACAATTGATGGACGGAATGCTGGACAATGCAAACATTCACCCCCAGTCACAAGGATCTGGGTTAAATCCATCATTCTTTTGCTCACCACACCACCCCAGTTTGGACCCAGCCATATGCAAATCAGTCTTGACCCTGGTCCTTGTGGGAACAGTCCAGCCCGAACTGCCAAGCCAGGTCCTCCCTGGACCGGAAACAAGCATCCTGGGACCGGTTTCAGGGCATCACCCTTCTTCAGCCAGGCTAGCTTGAATCCAGTGGTGTAGTGAGCACGGGACCCACGTCTGGGCATACCCTTCCCACTTAGGGCGACAAATGCAAAAGAAACAATTGATGGACGGAATGCTGGACAATGCAAACATTCACCCCCAGTCACAAGGATCTGGGTTAAATCCATCATTCTTTTGCTCACCACACCACCCCAGTTTGGACCCAGCCATATGCAAATCAGTCTTGACCCTGGTCCTTGTGGGAACAGTCCAGCCCGAACTGCCAAGCCAGGTCCTCCCTGGACCGGAAACAAGCATCCTGGGACCGGTTTCAGGGCATCACCCTTCTTCAGCCAGGCTAGCTTGAATCCAGTGGTGTAGTGAGCACGGGACCCACGTCTGGGCATACCCTTCCCACTTAGGGCGACAAATGCAAAAGAAACAATTGATGGACGGAATGCTGGACAATGCAAACATTCACCCCCAGTCACAAGGATCTGGGTTAAATCCATCATTCTTTTGCTCACCACACCACCCCAGTTTGGACCCAGCCATATGCAAATCAGTCTTGACCCTGGTCCTTGTGGGAACAGTCCAGCCCGAACTGCCAAGCCAGGTCCTCCCTGGACCGGAAACAAGCATCCTGGGACCGGTTTCAGGGCATCACCCTTCTTCAGCCAGGCTAGCTTGAATCCAGTGGTGTAGTGAGCACGGGACCCACGTCTGGGCATACCCTTCCCACTTAGGGCGACAAATGCAAAAGAAACAATTGATGGACGGAATGCTGGACAATGCAAACATTCACCCCCAGTCACAAGGATCTGGGTTAAATCCATCATTCTTTTGCTCACCACACCACCCCAGTTTGGACCCAGCCATATGCAAATCAGTCTTGACCCTGGTCCTTGTGGGAACAGTCCAGCCCGAACTGCCAAGCCAGGTCCTCCCTGGACCGGAAACAAGCATCCTGGGACCGGTTTCAGGGCATCACCCTTCTTCAGCCAGGCTAGCTTGAATCCAGTGGTGTAGTGAGCACGGGACCCACGTCTGGGCATACCCTTCCCACTTAGGGCGACAAATGCAAAAGAAACAATTGATGGACGGAATGCTGGACAATGCAAACATTCACCCCCAGTCACAAGGATCTGGGTTAAATCCATCATTCTTTTGCTCACCACACCACCCCAGTTTGGACCCAGCCATATGCAAATCAGTCTTGACCCTGGTCCTTGTGGGAACAGTCCAGCCCGAACTGCCAAGCCAGGTCCTCCCTGGACCGGAAACAAGCATCCTGGGACCGGTTTCAGGGCATCACCCTTCTTCAGCCAGGCTAGCTTGAATCCAGTGGTGTAGTGAGCACGGGACCCACGTCTGGGCATACCCTTCCCACTTAGGGCGACAAATGCAAAAGAAACAATTGATGGACGGAATGCTGGACAATGCAAACATTCACCCCCAGTCACAAGGATCTGGGTTAAATCCATCATTCTTTTGCTCACCACACCACCCCAGTTTGGACCCAGCCATATGCAAATCAGTCTTGACCCTGGTCCTTGTGGGAACAGTCCAGCCCGAACTGCCAAGCCAGGTCCTCCCTGGACCGGAAACAAGCATCCTGGGACCGGTTTCAGGGCATCACCCTTCTTCAGCCAGGCTAGCTTGAATCCAGTGGTGTAGTGAGCACGGGACCCACGTCTGGGCATACCCTTCCCACTTAGGGCGACAAATGCAAAAGAAACAATTGATGGACGGAATGCTGGACAATGCAAACATTCACCCCCAGTCACAAGGATCTGGGTTAAATCCATCATTCTTTTGCTCACCACACCACCCCAGTTTGGACCCAGCCATATGCAAATCAGTCTTGACCCTGGTCCTTGTGGGAACAGTCCAGCCCGAACTGCCAAGCCAGGTCCTCCCTGGACCGGAAACAAGCATCCTGGGACCGGTTTCAGGGCATCACCCTTCTTCAGCCAGGCTAGCTTGAATCCAGTGGTGTAGTGAGCACGGGACCCACGTCTGGGCATACCCTTCCCACTTAGGGCGACAAATGCAAAAGAAACAATTGATGGACGGAATGCTGGACAATGCAAACATTCACCCCCAGTCACAAGGATCTGGGTTAAATCCATCATTCTTTTGCTCACCACACCACCCCAGTTTGGACCCAGCCATATGCAAATCAGTCTTGACCCTGGTCCTTGTGGGAACAGTCCAGCCCGAACTGCCAAGCCAGGTCCTCCCTGGACCGGAAACAAGCATCCTGGGACCGGTTTCAGGGCATCACCCTTCTTCAGCCAGGCTAGCTTGAATCCAGTGGTGTAGTGAGCACGGGACCCACGTCTGGGCATACCCTTCCCACTTAGGGCGACAAATGCAAAAGAAACAATTGATGGACGGAATGCTGGACAATGCAAACATTCACCCCCAGTCACAAGGATCTGGGTTAAATCCATCATTCTTTTGCTCACCACACCACCCCAGTTTGGACCCAGCCATATGCAAATCAGTCTTGACCCTGGTCCTTGTGGGAACAGTCCAGCCCGAACTGCCAAGCCAGGTCCTCCCTGGACCGGAAACAAGCATCCTGGGACCGGTTTCAGGGCATCACCCTTCTTCAGCCAGGCTAGCTTGAATCCAGTGGTGTAGTGAGCACGGGACCCACGTCTGGGCATACCCTTCCCACTTAGGGCGACAAATGCAAAAGAAACAATTGATGGACGGAATGCTGGACAATGCAAACATTCACCCCCAGTCACAAGGATCTGGGTTAAATCCATCATTCTTTTGCTCACCACACCACCCCAGTTTGGACCCAGCCATATGCAAATCAGTCTTGACCCTGGTCCTTGTGGGAACAGTCCAGCCCGAACTGCCAAGCCAGGTCCTCCCTGGACCGGAAACAAGCATCCTGGGACCGGTTTCAGGGCATCACCCTTCTTCAGCCAGGCTAGCTTGAATCCAGTGGTGTAGTGAGCACGGGACCCACGTCTGGGCATACCCTTCCCACTTAGGGCGACAAATGCAAAAGAAACAATTGATGGACGGAATGCTGGACAATGCAAACATTCACCCCCAGTCACAAGGATCTGGGTTAAATCCATCATTCTTTTGCTCACCACACCACCCCAGTTTGGACCCAGCCATATGCAAATCAGTCTTGACCCTGGTCCTTGTGGGAACAGTCCAGCCCGAACTGCCAAGCCAGGTCCTCCCTGGACCGGAAACAAGCATCCTGGGACCGGTTTCAGGGCATCACCCTTCTTCAGCCAGGCTAGCTTGAATCCAGTGGTGTAGTGAGCACGGGACCCACGTCTGGGCATACCCTTCCCACTTAGGGCGACAAATGCAAAAGAAACAATTGATGGACGGAATGCTGGACAATGCAAACATTCACCCCCAGTCACAAGGATCTGGGTTAAATCCATCATTCTTTTGCTCACCACACCACCCCAGTTTGGACCCAGCCATATGCAAATCAGTCTTGACCCTGGTCCTTGTGGGAACAGTCCAGCCCGAACTGCCAAGCCAGGTCCTCCCTGGACCGGAAACAAGCATCCTGGGACCGGTTTCAGGGCATCACCCTTCTTCAGCCAGGCTAGCTTGAATCCAGTGGTGTAGTGAGCACGGGACCCACGTCTGGGCATACCCTTCCCACTTAGGGCGACAAATGCAAAAGAAACAATTGATGGACGGAATGCTGGACAATGCAAACATTCACCCCCAGTCACAAGGATCTGGGTTAAATCCATCATTCTTTTGCTCACCACACCACCCCAGTTTGGACCCAGCCATATGCAAATCAGTCTTGACCCTGGTCCTTGTGGGAACAGTCCAGCCCGAACTGCCAAGCCAGGTCCTCCCTGGACCGGAAACAAGCATCCTGGGACCGGTTTCAGGGCATCACCCTTCTTCAGCCAGGCTAGCTTGAATCCAGTGGTGTAGTGAGCACGGGACCCACGTCTGGGCATACCCTTCCCACTTAGGGCGACAAATGCAAAAGAAACAATTGATGGACGGAATGCTGGACAATGCAAACATTCACCCCCAGTCACAAGGATCTGGGTTAAATCCATCATTCTTTTGCTCACCACACCACCCCAGTTTGGACCCAGCCATATGCAAATCAGTCTTGACCCTGGTCCTTGTGGGAACAGTCCAGCCCGAACTGCCAAGCCAGGTCCTCCCTGGACCGGAAACAAGCATCCTGGGACCGGTTTCAGGGCATCACCCTTCTTCAGCCAGGCTAGCTTGAATCCAGTGGTGTAGTGAGCACGGGACCCACGTCTGGGCATACCCTTCCCACTTAGGGCGACAAATGCAAAAGAAACAATTGATGGACGGAATGCTGGACAATGCAAACATTCACCCCCAGTCACAAGGATCTGGGTTAAATCCATCATTCTTTTGCTCACCACACCACCCCAGTTTGGACCCAGCCATATGCAAATCAGTCTTGACCCTGGTCCTTGTGGGAACAGTCCAGCCCGAACTGCCAAGCCAGGTCCTCCCTGGACCGGAAACAAGCATCCTGGGACCGGTTTCAGGGCATCACCCTTCTTCAGCCAGGCTAGCTTGAATCCAGTGGTGTAGTGAGCACGGGACCCACGTCTGGGCATACCCTTCCCACTTAGGGCGACAAATGCAAAAGAAACAATTGATGGACGGAATGCTGGACAATGCAAACATTCACCCCCAGTCACAAGGATCTGGGTTAAATCCATCATTCTTTTGCTCACCACACCACCCCAGTTTGGACCCAGCCATATGCAAATCAGTCTTGACCCTGGTCCTTGTGGGAACAGTCCAGCCCGAACTGCCAAGCCAGGTCCTCCCTGGACCGGAAACAAGCATCCTGGGACCGGTTTCAGGGCATCACCCTTCTTCAGCCAGGCTAGCTTGAATCCAGTGGTGTAGT
>CAWUFW010023437.1:0-76001 GCA_963921515.1 Calotriton arnoldi
CACCATGGCGCAAGGATTGACAGATGTGTCAGAAATTCTGACGCATCTCTTAGCACAAAAGTCACACATTGCTGGAGTCGTGTCGCAAGCATGACGCAACTCCAGCAATGCTTGGGGGAGGCCTATACTTAATACACTGCATCACTCCTTACGCCTGCTCCAAGCAGGCGTAGGGCTTTGACGTAGTGGTGTCCTAGAAGTGGCACAGTCAAATCTTGTACATTTCACTGCGTCATTTCTTCAAGACTTTCCTGCGTGGGAACGCCCACCTTGCATACATTATACCTGACGCAGGTATAATGTAGCGCAGGGCTTCACAAGGTGACGCATCTCCCTTGATGCATCACGTTTTAAATTGGCCGCAACGTGGCGCATTGTTTACGCTGCTGCTGTGTCACAAAAAGTGACACAACGGCGGCGCAAAAGTGTCGCAAGGGGCTTGTAAATCTGCCTCTTAGTTTTTTGATTGCACTCACTCAAAAGTACCTTACCACACAACTGTGACCGGTCCTCACAACGGACTGGCCCTCACAAAGATAGTGTTTGTCTCGGTCTGAAAAGGTTAACCCACGCTGTGAGGAACAAGCCGGTCCCCACAGTGTGAATTATAGATGCTCACACACACACACACACACACACAGTCACACACAGACACTCAACAACAGTTAGCTGACTGGAGACTCTCAGGCCCACAGAAAATGACATGGCAAATAGAACTGAAAGAAAGACAATTGAAATCTCTATGTGATATAATCCCCAGCGTCAACATAACACATTTTAATACTGTTTACTTTGCTAAACATATATTTGAAGAGCAGGATACAACAGAGATGAAAAAAATAATAAAGCAAGAGCCAAGGAGAACTCGAGCCAAGGTACAGAAAGAATGGAACATTTATCCCGAGTGCAGATTGTCCATCCATGTGTACATGTAGAATACCCTGGCTCTTAAATGAAAACAAGAAAATGGAATGGAATGCACGCAGAGAATTATTGCCCGTGTGGGAAACGAGCTGGTGGTTTCAGAGCAGTTGACGCTTCAATGTTACTAGAGTTGCATTGGCGATCGCCACTATGTGCCATTAATTTGCAGCCTTAATTTGAGATTTTGGGGAACAGGTATTCCAAGCTGTGGCTCAGAGTCAAGGGTCAACACAACTCGTTGACAAAGCCAAAAGGTCTGATATTTTGATAAGTTTGTAGAAGTATTAATGAGCGAAAGTGCTTGTATGAGGCACTTCTGTTTTTGCGCATTTGTTTTATTGTTTGAGCATGTCGATATCAGAGATTGATGAAGTTTCGAACTTCACCCTTGATGGTGGAGAATTCAGCAAATATACCCAACTTTGCGTACTTGCATGAGAAGTTTGTACACAAAAGATTTACTATGCCAGAACTTTTTTTGAATTAAAATGTTTGCCCGAATATCCTCCCTCTAAAAGTTGGTCATTCGCTTAGATTTTCTACTACAGTCGTTTTAGCGGAGGCATCTCCTGGCATGTAGTTTTTTAAGGAAAATATTGCAAATTTCGTGAAGTCTCTCCAGATTGCAAACCTTTAAAAACAGCCTACAAAGCTGCACAAGAAAAAGATTTGGAACTTCGCAGATGCATAATCAGCATATATTTGAAAAACAAAAATTATAACATGCTGTGTACATTTGTTATTTGTGTTCTTGCTACAGGATAGTAGTGTGTAGTAGAGGTAGAAGACAAAGAACATTGTCCATATTTCAAGTAATTCCAAAGCCAGGGAGGAGACAGCAGTGTCAACTTCATTTTAGGTCTGGTTTTAGACAAGGCATTTCAATTTTACTAAAATTACTTATGTACTTATAGGCCTTTCCAGCCAGCCCTCGTCATCATTGGTCTCTTATTGTGTCATTTTAGTTCCACCAACGAAAGCATACAGCATGGGGCAATGGGACATCCCACTTTAGTCATTGGTTAACTTCACTGTGAATGATGGCATCTGCTCTTACACAAAAAGCACATCCACACATTACAGTTTCCGTCAGTACAGGGACTACAATGGAAAAGTGTGATTTGTGAGGTAAAAAAATCATTTTCTTTTAGCCAATGTTTATTTTTATTGATACTGGTGAGGCAATGTTTATTTTTATTGATACTGGTGAGGGCCCGGCAGCTCCTCAGAAATAAAGTTTTACAAAAACCATGACAGAAGAAAACCATCAGTGACAAAGCCAAAAGGCTGGCAGCCAACACCAAACCAATTGGCTTTCCCAGTGCATATATACAAGTTTCTGAGGCCTGTTAAAGGAAGTGAGTGATGTGCATGGCTGAAAATTTGCTGACTATGTTTCATGAGATGAACTGAAAGATGCTCCTCCTTTGTTATATATAGATCGGTAGGCAATCTCTTGTACCATCGAAATGCAGCCAAGAAGCAGTTATGAAAAGTAAAACATTTTAAGTTGCAACTTTCTCACAGGAACATGTAATTGAGACATGGAAACTGAAAATTTTGGGCCATATTAGCAACAAAATGCGATAAATATCGCAGAGCGCGCTTAGCGCGAAATATTTTATCGCCAGCTATCGCTGGAATATATCGCCACGCTAACGCTGTATTAGCAACAATTAGCGCTATGGCGATGATTATTCCAGCGATAGCGGCAAAATGCAAGAATATCGCTGGAAAACCAGCGATATTCTCGCATTAACGCTAAGGTGGATTCAGCATTAGAATCCACCTCCTATACTTCAAACAGGTAAGTCATCCTCACTAGCAGGTGTTAAAATCTAGCGATAAACGCGCTTAGCGCGACTATTTTATCGCTTCGCCTGCCTTGCTAATAGGGGGTAGTGGTGTTAGCGACTGTTTTCAGTCGCTTTTAGTAGGGAACGCCTTCCTTGCATGTCATTAGCGATAATTATCGCTGACATGCAAGGCGATGGAAAACGCGCCTCTAACGCCTGAAAGCTGTCGCTAACGCCTGTTAGCGACAGCTTGCTATTAGGGCGATAAAATTATCACCGCTTTAGCGGCAAAAAGTGCCGCTAAAGCGGCGATAAAGCCCTTGATAATATGCCCCATAGTTGTATGGATTCTCTAAGTGTATGGCTAACAGTCGAGTGAATGCTAACATGGCTGTGGATCCTGCAGAGTCAAAGTCAAATCAAATTTATTTGGTCATATTAATATAGACCACAAAAGTAAAATACAAACAACAATAGCATAGCATGATAAAACAGAGCAAATTCAAACAGAGCCCTCAGAAATCACTTCACTACGAAAGGGTATAACGACATGCTCCAACTCATTTCTAATGACACAACTATGGCGAGCACTGTTCTTGCCACAAACATGCACTCTGACTCCACACACTCTACCCCCTGGTCAACTATTCCCTTCACACATTACCACCTCAAACATAGACAAATCACAAATGAAATGTCACAGCTGGAAGTGGAAATAATGAGCAACACATATGACAATGCTCACAATTCAACCCTGCCACCACAAGATTCCGGTTATCCTTGGCAATTGTAGGATCCCTTCTACTAATCTCCTACCCAGGCCATCTGCCCAAATAACTGATGACCAGCTTAATGAATCTGAACCGAGAGTAACACCCTCTTAAAACTGCATGCCATTAAACTGTTAGTCAGCAGCCAAGCATACCACCGAAATAGCGGAAACTATCTTTCTACATATAATTGGCATCTGTTTTCTGACTGAAACCTGGCTTAAGGACCGCTCAACCTCCATAATTTATCTTCTCACCTCACTGGACTTCTCAATGATTAACTGCAACCGTAAGGACCACACCGGTGGTGGACTAGTCATCATACACAAAAACTGACTTTGCCTAAAACGCTTCCACATAGCTGAATGCTCTATCTTCGAATATCTAGGAGTTGATCTTTCCTCCAAAGGCTCTAAGCCTATCAAATTCCTCATCATCTGCCAACCACCAGGTGAAAACCCCGAATTCTTTGAGGACTTAATAAACCTAATAACACAAAACTCCCTGAAGGACGCCACAGACATTATACCAGAAGACCTAAACCTACAGCTGAATGATACAGAAGATGCAGCAGTACAAACCCTATCCACCCTCCTTGAAACAAAAGGTCTCACTCAAAACTGCAATAAGCAAACCGACAACAAAGGATCAATTCTCAATGCAATCATTTCTAACCACAATACCATATTCCTTAATCCATCCTACCCACTGACTGGACTGACCACCATCTAATTCTATTCAACCTCATTGTCATCCAACCTAAGCTCTACACCGAATCTTATCGTCCGAAGCACTAGACGAGCAATATACACAAAATCCCTCAAACAGAGTTAGAATCCCTAATCAGTTCCCGAATTCTGCCACCACCTAATCTCACTTCCACTGATGACCTCACCTCCCTCTATAACATAAAAATGTCAGGATTTCTCAACAATGTCACCCCACTAAACTGGACTACGGGAATGCAATGATCACTGGTACCCCAAAAAGCCACCTTATCCCCATGAAATCAACACTCCTATCGAAGCAAAAAGCATATTCAAAACAGCCTGCATAACCCACAAAGCTCTCTACACTGAACAACCTATCTACCTTGCAAACAAACTATCAAAAGCTGGCTGGAAGAGGTCTCTGCAAAGTTCAAATACACTACTATTGATTCACCCCAAATTCAAGAAAGAAAATTACTCCCCTGCTCCTAGTCCAGGAATACACCTAGAATTTGAAATTCTCTGCCACAGGACCTATGTGACAATCAATCATTGCTTCACTTCAGAAAAAAATCTAATTACTTCTTCTCAACAAATAACTGAACCCACCCGCTTAAAAACGATACCTGCCATGGACCACAATATCCCAATGACCCTATTCTTCCCTATTTTAATATCCCTGACAGATCCAAGAATAAAGGGAAACCGGGATCTGCCAGTGGATTTTTAATCTTTATCCCCTGGCCAAACATTTCTTCAAGAGCTCCCTGCAATATGGTCGAGCCCACCCCGACTTATAGGCGTCGGAGTGTCCCGATGATGAAGCATGACACCACTAGGGTGTGTGAGAGAATATAAAACAAAAGGAGTTGCCTCCTTTGCCACTTCAGAGTGGTGTAAAATCTAAAGCTTCATTTAGGGATATTCCACCATTGATTATTCAGTATCTGTCTGTATTTAACAACCGAGTTACACGGTTAGGATAATAGGGGAGTACTTTTTGTGGATCAGTGTTATAAAACGGGAGGGTGTACTCCTCTTTCAGAGTTTCTCTCGGCCCTTCAAATAGTGAGAGGATCCTCTTTCGCTATATTAGTGTATTACCCCAAAAAGCCACCTTATCCCCATGAAATCAACACTCCTATCGAAGCAAAAAGCATATTCAAAACAGCCTGCATAACCCACAAAGCTCTCTACACTGAACAACCTATCTACCTCGCAAACACACTATCAAAAGATGGCTGGAAGAGGTCTCTGCAAAGTTCAAATACACTACTATTGATTCACCCCAAATTCAAGAAAGAAAAATCACTCCCCTGCTCCTAGTCCAGGAATACACCTAGAATTTGAAATTCTCTGCCACAGGACCTATGTGACAATCATTCATTGCTTCACTTCAGAAAAAAATCTAATTACTTCTTCCCAACAAATAACTGAACCCACCCGCTTAAAAACGATACCTGCCATGGGTATGTCCTTAAAATGTCCTCAAGCTGGGTAAGCCCCAGCTCCATAGTGCTGATGAAAGTGGTGGTGGACGGTGGATGGTGGTAGGGCCAGTAGGCGACATGCAAAGTTGTTTTCTGTGATCTGTAGGGGCCATACCGCCTGTGATCCAGTAGCCAGATCAACACATTTTTCACAATAGATAGCCAACATGTGGGCAAGCGACCTTTTGCCCAATGTAGTGGCAAAGGAAAGTATTGCATTCTTAGAAATGGGGTTTCTGGTTAGCAGAGGTATGCACCCTGTTCAAGCAGGAACCACCACTCTAGTCAGGGTAAGCTAGATACACACTAAAAAATAACCTGTGGGGGGCGTGGCCGGGCAAGATGGCCGAGCAGATGTAATCCGTCTCGGCTCCCGGTCCGCGCTTATGTCTCGGGATCATACCTGCTGAAGCACGACGTCGCCACTGTCGCCACGAGCACCGAGCAAGAGCCCTAGGGCTAGTGCATGTGGGGGATCCAAGAATCTGCAGTAAGACTTTCACGGACACCCGTAATGGAGCCCCGACAGTCCGGCCGTGGTACCTCTCAAAATGGCGGCCGCCACTGAATAAGCTGACGAGGTGCCTGTTTGAAGTGGGGGAGACCGCGGGGATGAAGCGGCTTGGGATCTCCACTCCCCTCAGTAACTGAACTACGTTGGGGACCGCCGTTGCCACACCTGCCGAAACGGAGAACTACGAGGGGGAATCTTCAGCAGCTGCCAGCACGGTCGTTATGCACTTTGCTGCCGATGCAATCAGGTACCCTGGGGGCTCTGAGTGCGTGGAGTCAGGGAGGTGCTCCATAAGCGGAGACAATCAAGCTTGAAATATCCACACTGGGCTAACCGACGGGGGAGGACGGTCGACTCCCGGGAACCAGGCCAACAGCGCCTGACTTTAAAATGGTGGACGAGATGCGGGCGAGTAGCGCTGGGGGACCCGCGTAAGGCCCGCAACCATCTTCCGATTCCCAGAGGTGGGGGTGAAATACAGCGGCGGTGTACAGGCAAGGGGATCGAGAGCCCGGGCACTCTGGGGAGGCCACAGCCACTCTTGGCTGCAACGCTCCATCGAGAGGCACTTAGAACCTGCGCACCTGGGAAGAAATACGCCGAAAGTACAAGAAGAGCCCGGCCGCCACCCTTTCTCTGCAGGACGCACCGGTGGGACCGAGGAAGATGACTGCGCACCTGGGCCCTGAACTGTGCCGATCCTCCCCATTGCATCAGGAGCAAATAGTGGGAGCTTGCTCTGATGAGAGGAACAGGCAAGCTCCTGCGTAGCATTGCGGGACCCCTGACGATGTGAGGACGAGGGGAACATCCGACAGGCTGGCACTCACCTCACGGCCTGTCCCCTAAGAGGCTGGTGCATACGCTGTCAGAGACCAGTGGCCCACTGGAAGGGAGGGAACAATCCCCCGCAGATGCCCCCGGCAACCCGCAGCGGCAGCCGCCTGCAGAGCTAAGAGAGGGCGGTAGAGGCCTTCCGTAAGGTAGAAGCGGAGATATCACTGGGCCCGCCTCTATGCCGCCAAAGAAGACCCTGACCAAAGCTACGACTAAAGTTTCCAACTTCTTCCCCCCAGTGGATAAGCATTTGCCTTCAGGACACGACGACAGCACAGACACCATGGCCCTCATGAAGGACGACCTCATGGCCTCCCTGCGGGATTTCAAAATGGAACTCCGAAAAGAACTTAGCCAGGACATTAAGGCATCCATTGACCAACTGAAGATCGACCTCAATGACAGATTGGCCACCCTCCAACAGGACGTGGACTTGGTGGGAGTCCGAGTGTTAGATTTGGAGGCGCAGACGCAGGAGGTCGACAAACGGACCTCTGAAATGCAGGACAAAATGCACACCCTACAAGATCAGTTACTCCAAACCCAACTGAAAGCTGAGGATTTAGAAAACAGGGCTCGGAGAGACAACCTACGGATCCGTCACCTAGAGGAGGGGGCGGAAGGCTCAGATCTGGAAGCTTTCCTCGAAGGCCTATTTGCTGAGATCTTAAGCCCACAAACTCTTAAAATCAAGTTAGAGCGGGCTCACCGTGTCGGAGGACCACCGACTGGAGAACGGAGGCGAACACGAGACATACTGGCGAAATTCCATTCATATAAGATGAAAGAAGCAGTCCTGTTGGCGGCCAGAAAACACAATGGTATTTCTTTCCAGGGTCATACCTGCAGCATCTACCAGGACTTGGCACCCGCAACCTTAGGGAGGCGGCAACAGTTTCGGCCCATTACTTCAAAATTGCGCGATGACAAAATCAGATACCGTTGGACCTACCCGTTTGGCCTGAGTTTTGAGTACAAAAATAAGCAACACCACATTACAGAATTGAGGGAAGGGTTTGACTTACTGGGACTCTCTACAACCGTTATTGAACCTTCCCAAAGTAAAGTACAAGGGACAAATCGACCTGGCTCATCACCGTCACAATGGTCCATGAGCTCAAGGGGGAACCACAAGTGAAGTGGGAGACAAGAGCCTACAGGATGTGACTCCTCAAGGATTGCGGAGCAATGCTCCTTCCTTACTCGGACATTCGTGCACCGTCGAAGGCCATGGTATTTTCAAATCCTGACGACAGCCTCAGAGTAACGGATAAAAGAGAACTGCTCAATTTCAGAGAGCCACCATTCAAGGCGACCTTAGCTCCTTTTGATCTCCCGGGACGGGCGCGGATCGGGACATCGGTCACGCCATCCACCAACGCGTCCGGATAGATGGCTACATCTACGGTCGGAGACTTACCATCGATCAAACACATGTTTTTGTTGGTAAAGTTGGGATTGGGTTTTTCCTTTTTTTTTTCTTAGTTTTTTGGGTGGGGGAGGGTTAAAGGAGCGGCGGCAGCTTCGCTTAGATAGGCAACACACCGACCTTTGGGACAGGGAACATAAAACGAGACAGGCTCACCTGGGAGGTCTACGCATGTCTACTTGGGAAACTGATACCATTGTCTTACTTGGGAGGGATGTGAGCAGGGTGGAGGAGGTGTCTCTGGGAAGATGGTAATTACCATAGGATCGTGGAACGTTAAGGGTCTAAATTCGCCACAAAAGAGGCAAAAAATTTGGAAATATCTTATTGACCACCACTTTGACATAGTGGCGCTTCAGGAGACCCACCTCCGGAGAGCTGGAGAATCGCGGCTTAAACACAAACAATACCCCCTTATTTATAGATCCTCAGCACTCAATAAACACCGGGGGTCGCGCTCCTATTCCATTCCTCGATGAAATTTCAACCACTGGCCATCCAATCAGACAAGGAGGGTAGGATGGTTATGGTCAAGGGTACACTGAAGGGTAAACTTAGTACTTTTATTGCGGCATACGCACCCAACACAGGCCAAACAGGTTTTTTAACTACCCTACTAGACAAAATAGATAATTTTGCGGAAGGGCCAACGATCCTCATGGGGGACTTCAACCTCACCTGGCAGGCAGACTTAGACAGCACACACTCACACCGAGCTGACTCTAGCTCATTTACCGCAGACATTAAGCGGAGAATATCTGACTCTGGACTCCTCGATGCCTGGCAAACTATGTACCCTCAGTCTAGGGATTATACGTTTTACTCCCACGTGCACCATACCTATTCTAGGTTGTATTATATCTTCCTCAGTCAAAACTTGCTGGGCACCCTCAAGGAGGCTAAGATTTTCCCCCTCTCCCTTTTGGATCACTGTCCCATTTCAATTTGCTTACAGTGGGGGGCGCCTCGGCGACCACGCCTAAATGGTATTTCCCGATCTCCCTTACACGGGATAGGGTGCTGCGCACTGAACTCCGAGAAGCGATCACAGACTTTTTAAAATTAAATAGAGCTGAGGACACCTCCGTGAGCAATACATGGGATGCTTTTAAAGCAGTCATGAGGGGGAAATGCATAGAGCTCAACTCCACATTAAATAGACAACGTACTAAAGAGAGGGAAAAACTAGAGACGGAATTGGAATTGGCGGAGAAGGCACACAAATCAAACCCTTCCAGGGCTTCTCTACGCACCCTTACAGCACTGCGGGGGAAATTGAAGGCTATCTACAATAATAGGGCGGAACTCACGCTTTTGAAGCTGCGTCACATCTCATACACCCAGGGGAACAAAATAGGCAATCACTTAGCTAGGCAATTGAAAGAGAAACGCGAGAGGGAATACATTGGAGGCATACGGGACGGGAACAACGGGCTCATACACACAGATAAAGACAAGGCAGACATCTTCGGGTCCTTTTACAGATCCCTTTATACTGGGGAAACCAGAGATGCAGAGCTGCAGGATAACTATCTCCAGGCCTTGCAATTCCCCCAGGTATCACAAGGTACGAATGATAGACTAACAGCCCCCATAACAGCAACAGAAGTGACTGCGGCCATCACTGCTCTCAAAATACACAAGGCCCCCGGGCCTGATGGACTGACCACCCACTTTTATAAAACATTTGCACCCGACCTCATTCCACACCTCACAGGTCTTTTTAACCACATGGCGGAGGCCGTAGAGGTGACCCCCTCAATGGCCGAGGCTGTAGTGACGGTTATTCCTAAACCGGGTAAAAATGTGCAGCTGTGTGCCTCCTACCGCCCAATTGCGCACTTAAATTTAGATGCGAAGCTTTACTCTGCAATTTTAGCGGCTCGGCTGAACGATCTGATGCCGGATCTAATCCACCCTGATCAATCCGGCTTCAACAAAGGATGCCAGACACACGACAATATCAGGCGCACAATACATCTCATCGAAAAAGTAACTAAACGCAAGATTTCAGCAGTACTGGTGGGCCTGGACGCCGAGAAGGCCTTTGATCGGGTGGATTGGACCTTTCTATACCGCACGCTAACGCATTTCGGCTTCGCAGATAAATTTGTTCAAATGATTAAAGCCAACTACGCACAACCCCGCTCTAGGGTGCAGGTCAATGGAGTGCTTTCGGCCCCCTTTTCTCTAACGAGAGGTACTAGACAAGGATGCCATTATCGCCCTTACTATTTGCCCTTAGTATTGAACCATTAGCAATGACTATTAGAGCGACGCAGACGATTAAAGGGATACCTTTCGGGGGTGACAACCATAAAATCTCCCTTTTTGCAGATGATGTGCTCCTGTCCCTCGCAGAACCCTCAATATCGCTTCCTGCACTACAATCTGAGCTGGCCAAGTTTGAGGCAGTAGCAGGCTTTAAGATTAACCTCGATAAATTACTTATACTCAACCTCACAGTCCCAGATGGCAAGGCCAGCGACCTAAAGTCTCATTCCCCACTGCAATGGACTGAACACTCTCTTCAGTATTTGGGGATCAAATTGACACCACAGGTGGAAGGGCTTTATAAGGCTAATTTCCCGACTGCTCTTCTTCAACTCCAAAATGACCTCAAACGTTGGAAGCCTTTGTTCATCTCCTGGCTTGGTCGAATACATGCGATCAAAATGACGGTTCTCCCCAAACTGATATATCTCTATCAGGCTCTGCCTATTGAATTAGACACGACATTCTTCCCTAAAATTAAATCAATGCTCACCCGGTTCATATGGCAAGGAGGGAGGGCACGATTATCGTTCACACTTTTACGACACCCCAGAGCGAAGGGTGGAGTGGGACTACCTGATCTAGGCCTATATTAGAAAGCTGCTCAGTTGCGTGTAGTGACGGAGTGGTTTAAAAGAGAGTCGGAGAAACACTGGCTTCATATGGATAGAGCTATTGCGGGGAGGACAATATGGGACTTAATTTGGAAACCCAAGAAAGAGAGACCGGCAAATGCGTATATCAACAGCCCCACTGGCACCACTTTGAAAGTGTGGGACTCGGTGATGGGGAATGAACAGTGGACCACTTTTCCCTCCCCATATACGCCAATCCATTTCAATCAGGACTTTCCACCGGCCATACGGGAAGGCCCCTTTGACGCCTGGAGAGAGGGCGGATGCCTAATGTTAGATCATTTATTCCACAATTACGATATTCTCACCTTTGACAGTTGTAGAAGAGATTTCCACCTAAGCCAGGACGAACACTACCTCCAACTCCGACACTGGGCTCTCACTCCTTACGTTCATGAGGCAGCTACAAGGGTGAAAACGGGATTTGAAAAATACGTGAGGACGGTGGGATCCATGAAAGGGGTGATTTCATTCCTATACAATTATCTCCTCTCCTCCACACATTCAGCACGTCCTAGATATATGTCCATGTGGGAGGGGGTGATACAAAGAGAAATACAAGATAGAGAGTGGGATGCCCTATGGTCCAACATCACGAAATTTAATCACTCTCTAGAATTAAGGGAAGCACATTTGAAAACATTGATGGACTGGTACCTATATCCTGCCAAACTTAAACGCATCTTCCCGAACACGTCAGATAGGTGCTGGAGGGGCTGTGGTTTGCTCGGGGATTTTCAACACATCTGGTGGGACTGCCCCACCATAAGACCATTTTGGGAGGAAATCCAAGCACAAATCAAGACCATGCTGGGCTACCCCATACCGACTTGTATGGAGGGGGTCCTCTTAGGCATCCGTGATCCCTCCCTTAAACACCAAACCAAAGCAGATAACGCTATTATGTGGACGTGCATAGGAGCAACGAAAGTAACAATCGCAGTAGCCTGGAAGAAAAAGTCAGCTCCCACTCTTTCACTTTGGCACTCGCGCCTTTGGAAACTACTTTGTCTTGAGAGAATGGCGGATATCTTCCACGATGATTATAAGAGCTATGAACACAAGTGGGGACCGCTGGTTGCCTTTCTTACATGGGGCTTGCCACTGGCAGTATGTCCACCTTCCATCAGGGATATGCATCTCTTCCAATTCTAAACATCTACATATGATCAGACGGTGAAATACTTTCCATAGTTAGAGCTGCCGCCACTTACCTTGTTGTTGGGAGGGGGGTGGGGGGTAGTTTTTCCTTTTGTATTTTGGGACTTTTTCTTTTTTTTTCTTTTTCCAACAATTGAGTTTTTATTGGGGGACCTTCCCAGTTGGAAGGATAGGGTAAAAATACTGTCGCAAAAGAAAGACGGGTTGTCTGTTTGCATTTACACGAAGGGGATATCCTAGGCCTGTACAAAATTGGACACTGTACTGGCCATTATAGAATTCCCATAAAGGAAGGCTTGGATATGACTGAATAAGCAAGTTCAACCTCACTACTTTTCATGTTACAATGCTTTGTACTTTTGCCCTTGAAACTCCTTTTGCTGTAATGTACGAAGTGTATGCCTACCAGCAATGCTAATAAATACACGATTGGCAAAAAAATAACCTGTGCTCACCCTCTGGTAGCTTGGCACAAAACAGTCAGGCTTATTTAAAGAGGCAATGTGTAAAGTATTTGTGAAACACACACACATTAACACAATAAAAACACCACAAAAAGGCTCCACATAGGGTTAGAAAAATAGACAATAATTTTATGAGTAAATCTAAAGCAAAACAACTAAAATCCAATAAGTAGAATAAAGTTATGAGTGTTTCAAGATTAAAAAGAAGTGTAGTGCTTAGAAGCAATGAGCGCCAAAGGGGGTTATCTGGTCGCGCTGGACCAGGGCAAAGTCAAAAGTTCGACCGACCGCAATGGAGCACCAGCCGGCTACAGAACCCACGCAGGCCCTGCTGAACAAAGTACCTTATCCTGGTCACAACAGCGAGATGTGTCAATTTTCTCCACGCATTAGTGCGATGCGTCGGTTCCACAGATGAAGCGCTTCAGCCAAGAGTCATTGGTTTCGAGTGCAATGCACAGGTTTACTCCTTGCAGTCGAAAGATGCGTTAAACTATTCCACACTGCTACAGCGGCAATGCGCGGTTTAGTACATCTGGTTCTGCAGGCGATGCGTTTGTTCCGATGCGTTGGGTTCTGCTCCTGCCACAAGGACAAAGCGTTGATTTCTCTTCACGCAGTCAGTGGATGCATCAATTCTCCTGAAGTAAGTGTGTCTGAGTCCACTTCCAGTGAACCAGGCACAAGAGATGGGGTAGAATCTTTGATTTCCCTGAGTTTCCACAACAGGAGGCAAGTCAACAAGCCCTTGGAGAAAACTTTGGGGTGCAAGGCAGAGTCCAGCTCTCCCTCAGCAGGGTCAGAGAACAGCAGGCAGCATGATAGCATAAGAGAACAAGCATTTGCAATGCAATAGGTCTTGCATTACAAGAATTTGAGCTATTGCCATTGTAAATGACAATGTCTTTTATTTATGTTTTTTGAAAACCTGCAAGCGGTGCCTAAACACGCACTTTGTGCTTATAGTCCTTGCTTATGAACAGCAAGGCTGGCAGTAAAAGAGGCGCAGTTACTGGCAGCCTTGCTTCTGATAAGCAACAACTATAAGTACAAAGTACAAATACAATTAGTCGCTTTGAAATGTGACAAAATAATTATTATATTAATTCCAGATTAGGTTGTACTCTATGTGGAGCTGATGAAGGGAAATTTATAGAAGGTCTAATATAAATGAGATGTGGTAGGTGCAGTACAGCAAGCTGCGCCTAGATGTCCCTAGTGAGCAAGGCACCAGCACTGCTTGTCTAGGTGCAGTACCACAAGCTGCGCCTAGATGTCCCTAGTGAGCATCATAAACTTTGAAGATATGGTAAATCCACCCTACCCATAATGCATTGCATGCAAGACAGTACCACGAGTACATTGAAAAAAGCTATGTCCATGTATATAATTAGTATGCTCTGAAATGTGACAAAACAATTATTATATTAATTGCAGATTAGGTTGTACTCTATGTGGAGCTGATGAAGGGAAATTTATAGAAGGTCTAATATAAATGAGATGTGGTAGGTGCAGTACAGCAAGGTGTGCCTAGATGTCCCTAGTGAGCAAGGCACCAACACTGCTTGTCTAGGTGCAGTAGCACAAGCTGCGCCTAGAGGTCCCTAGTGAGCATCATAAACTTTGAAGATATGGTAAATCCACCCTACCCATATAGCATTGCATGCAAGACAGTACCACGAGTATGTTCAAATAGCTATGTCCATGTATACAATTAGTAGCTTTGAAATGTGACAAAATAGTTATTATATTAATTCCAGATTAGGTTGTACTCTATGTGGAGCTGATGAAGGGAAATTTATAGAAGGTCTAATATAAATGTGAGATGTGCTAGTGAATAAAGTAATCACTGCCAATCTAGTTGAGGACTAAGTGAGTGTCCTGTCTGAAGGCCTTTAAGAAAGTAGTGCCTTGAGGCTGTAATTAAAACCTAGAGTGTACCAACACATGTAACAAGGGGTGTCCTCATGGGAGGTTAGAAGAAGAGACAAGGCGGTACTAAGGAGGGACTACAAAGCCCAATGACCAATGATAAGCCACCATTTACAAAGGACAGAGACAGGAGCCATTTAAAAAGATGGGTGGGAAGTAAGTGGAGCTTTATCCACATATCCTGAATACAGCATGTCTTGAAGAGACAGCGTAAGCCCTGCCTAGGCGAGACCTAAAAACAGTCCTTCCAGATCAGCAGTCAAGCAGAGTGGCAGTCCTTTCAAGCAGCACAGCAGTTCTGACAGAATCCAGAAGTGTCTGCCTTGGTAGGGTCAGAGACCCAGTCCTTATGCCCAGTTGTGCCTATGAAGTGAGGGTGACCTCAAAGAAGGGTCTTTGAAGTGCACAGAGGTCCTTTCATCCCAGCCCTGACTCCAGACAATCAGTAGGGGGTAATCAGCCCTTTGTGTGGGAGCAGGACACTGCCTATTCAGGTGCAAGTGTTAGCACCTCCTTCCCTTCCTGTCCAGGAAGAGCCATCAGAATGCAGATGACTATTCAGAAACACCTAATCTTCCTGGGTTTGTGGCTGTTTAGAGGGAATGCACAAAGGGGAGCTGTCATCCACCCAGACATGTATTGGAGACAGGCTGCAGGCACACAGAGCAGTATGAGCAGAGAAATGCCCACTTTCTAAAAGTGGCATTTCTAAAATAGTAATGTTAAATCCAACTTTACCAGTAAAGAGGATTTATCATTCCCATTCCAAAGATATAAAAAAATACACAACTGTGTTTACTATCACTACATTCAGAGTGAATCAGAGAATGCCATCATGAGTGATGATACATGGGACTATTGTACATACTGGCTTATTATAATAGAAAAGGACGATCATGTTGGCATCTTGTCCATACTGCATGTTGAAATCTCTCCTTAGACACCTGTGATTAAGGGATTTGTGCTGTTCCTAAGCATCATAAAAACTGCCATTGCAATTATGAGCTTGAGCCTAAAAAAAAAAAAAGAATATATATGAATTTGTTCGATCACATGCTTTTTTACATGTTTTTATTACTTTTATCAATTTATGTATCTTTTATATTCTTGTACACTTTTATGGCACTGGTTGCTGAAATAAAGTAACACAACAACATGACGCAGCTACTCTTTTCTAATCAGGAATTACAGCTTAAACGTCTATTAAGGGATTCCCAATGTTATCCTATGAGAGAAGTAGGCCTCACAGTAGTGAAAAATGAATTTATGTGTTTTTCACTACCAGGACATGCAAAATGTGAAAGTACATCTCCTGCCTTTTACTTACACAGCACCCTGCCCTATAGGCTTGCCAGGGCCTACCTTAGTGGTGACCTATGTGTAATCAAAGGGGAGTTTAAGGCTTGGCAAAGGGTTTTAAATGCCACGTTGAAGTGGCAGTAAACTGCATACACAGACCCTGCAGTGGCAGGCCTGAGAAAGGTTTAAAAGGCTACTTGTGTAGGTGGGGCAATCAGTACTGCAGGCCCACTAGTAGCATTTGATTTACAGGCCCTGGGTATATGGTATACCATTTTACAAGGGACTTGCAAGTAAATTAAATATGTCAACAGGTGTAAATCAATTATACCATGTTTAGAGGAGAGAGCATATGCACTTCAGCACTGGTTAGCAGTGGTAATGTGCTCAGAGTCCTAAAGCCTAAAAAACAAGGTCAGAAAAAGAGGAGGAGGAAGGCAAAAAGATTGGGGTGATCCTTTAGAGAGGGCCATTTTACAACATGCATTAATACTCCTTGCTAAATGATTATTTCTATTTTTTATCTGTGGTTGCCAGGACCCCCAACAGGTTACCACTAGGTAGTTAAAATTAGTCACATGTATAACAGCGATGACCTGGAGCTTGAAAACAGGTCTAGGGCAAATCTTGTAACCACAGGACATTACAAAGGATTTAATGGTGTTGATCTGTAAGTCAAGCCCCTCCATAAAGGATGTAAAGGCATCCAAAAGACGCTGCAATGCTACAGATGTATGGCCCATGATGACAGCGTCGTCAGCGTACAATAGGACTAGTATTGGGTGCTTTCCAATCTGGGGGATGTCCCCACACCCTAAAAACTAGCTCCCCCTCTAAATGGTTGATATAGAGGGAGAATAGAAAAGGTGGGAAGCGGGCTGCGCATTCTTGTGGAGTTACTAAGTAACCGATCAAAATAGACTTACTGTATTCACAATGATAGCGTCAAAGAAGTCAGTAAGTACTTGCAGAAATCAGAGCCGATAGCGTCTTTCAAAATTCCCCAGTCAGGTACTAGGTTTTGGTAATAGTGGTCTGAGGTACTGAGGCGGTAGCACAGGTGACAGCTCAATCCCCCACATGGAAAATGCTGCCAAACAATGTTAGCCAAGTCCGGGGAGGACCACGGGGTCACGCAATGAAGGTAATGTTTCTCCCCCTTTAGGCTGGATTTTCCCTGAACTCAATAGACTTCAGGATTGTAGAGTTGATATGTCTGGTGCTCGCAGATGCCCGAAGCAGTTTCAGAATTGTGCTCCTATTCATGTTTGATACTGGAAACGTAGTACAGGATGAACTCAAGCTTGTTTCTTGGAAATTTGGGTGTACATGCCACCTTCTGCGTTGCCACTTCTAGTGTCTCAGTGTTGTTTGCCCGATTGCTCTGCAGAGCTATTGAGGTCCTTATGGAAGAGAGAGGATGGGTGGTGGCGACAATGGACTCTTGATGGTCTGTGCAAGGATATTCTGTGCAAAGACAATAAAGCTCAGAGGCAGAGTCGGGGACGACAGGCTGATGAGTGGGTTCAAGCGATGCCGCTGGGCCAGATACCAGTTTCGCAGTCAAACAAGGTCGAGGAGGTGTGGAGTTGTCACTACACGTGACAGGCATATTAGGTCTGGCACTATCAGTGGCAGAGTTCGCAGGATGTATTTTGCTTCCCAGTTGATAATTCAGATGCATATGGTGGAGGTGCCTGTACTACAGTTGCATGCTGGTAAAGCAACGTTTGAGTCTTCCCTCCCATGACACTGTCCTCTTTGTGATCTAACTTTTGTACTGGATTGCGATTAAACCATGAGTAGGTTTTGGTCTTAGTTTTGCTAGAAGGCTGTTTTTCTGGAGGCGGAGGAGTGACTGGATAGCCAGCTGGAGTATTGTTGCCTGGGGCAGCCTGTATAGTGGAGGCTGTGCAGAGAAACAAATGACCCAGCTGGTACATGAATGACCTCAGAGTGTCCAAATGCCACTGCAAACAACTTCAGAGAAAATGAAGACTCAACAAAAACACCACCGCAAGATCCACATAAAAAACCGCCTTCAACCTCTATCATCAACAACTATGAAACGCAAAGAAAAAGGCCATAACTCAGTCCCGAAGCCAGCTCCAACAACAGCAAAGAAGTATTCACCATCGTCAAGGAGATCTCCAATCCCGCAGCTGCCGACAGCTACATCATTCCATCCCATGGACTCTGCAACCACCTCTCAAACTTCTTCAAACAGAAGATTGCCAAGACCTACAACACATTTGACCCACAGCATACTGATACAAACTACCCTGACACCTCTTTCATCGCCAAACAGCAGCCAAGAAACTAGAAGCCCCTCTCGAATGAAGAAACCACTGCCCTGATAAAAAACATCTACTCCGGAGCCCCTCAGACCCATGCCCCCACTTCATATACAATCTTGGAAGAACCATCATCTTCCCTATGCTCACCGCTATCATCAACACCTCCATAACCATCGCCACCTTCTCGTTGTGCTAGAAAAATGCAGAAGTCAACGCCTTATTGAAGAAACCAACAGCGGACCCCAACACCCTCAGCACTTACAGACCCATCTTGCTCCTACCTTTTCTACCTAAAGTCAGTGAGAAAGCCATCAATACCCAATTGGCAGACCACATAGAACTCCATCAACTCCTAGA
This sequence comes from Calotriton arnoldi, assembly GCA_963921515.1. Classification (NCBI taxonomy): domain Eukaryota; kingdom Metazoa; phylum Chordata; class Amphibia; order Caudata; family Salamandridae; genus Calotriton; species Calotriton arnoldi. The sequence goes on from CAWUFW010023437.1 coordinate 18,890, forward strand.
CAGCTCTCAATCAGGCTTTTGCACCAACTATAGCACATAGACAGCCCTCATTGCAGCTACTGATGACAGGGAAGACCTGGCTTGGCAGTTTGGGCTGGATTGTTCCCATGAGGAACAGGGTCAAGACTGATTTGCATATGGCTGGGTCTGAACTGGGGTGGCGAAGTGAGCTAAAGGACGATGATGGATTCAACCCAAATCTAATAGTGACTGGGGGTGAGTGTTTGAAAAGTTTCAGCGCTCCGTCCATTATCTCCTTGTGTTTGCTTTCTTCACCCTAAGTTGGCAGGGTATGCCCAGATGTGGGTCCCTTGCTCACTTTGCCACTGGATTCAAGCTAGCCTGGCTGATGAGGGGTGTTACCCTGAAACTGTTCCCAGGACGCATGTTTCCATTCCAGGGAAGACCTGGCTCGGCAGTTCGGGCTGGACTGTTCCGATGAGGAACAGGGTCAAGACTGATTTGCATATGGCTGGGTCTGAACTGGGGTGGCAATGTGAGCTAAAAAACTATGATGGATTCAACACAGATCTAATAGTGACTGGGGTGACTGTTTGAAAAGTTTCAGGGCTCCGTCCATTATCTCCTTGTGTTTGCTTTGTTCACCCTAAGTTGGCAGGGTAAGCCCAGACGTGGGTCCCTTGCTCACTTTGACCCTGGATTCAAGCTAGCCTGGCTGATGAGGGGTGTTACCTTGACACCGGTCCCAGGATTCTTGTTTCCGTTCCAGGGAAGACCTGTCTTGGCAGTTCGGGTTGGACTGTTCCCAAGATGATCAGGGTCAAGACTGATTTGCATATGGCTGGGTCTGAACTGGGGTGGCGAAGTGAGCTAAAGAATGATGATGGATTCAATCCAGATCTAATAGTGACTGGGGGTGAGTGTTTGAAAAATTTCAGGGCTCTGTCCATTATCTCCTTGTGTTTGCTTTGTTCACCCTAAGTTGGCAGGGTATGCCCAGACGTGGGTCCCTTGCTCACTTTGCCCCTGGATTCAAGCTAGCCTAGCTGATGAGGGGTGTTACTCTGAAACCGGTCCCAGGATGCTTGTTTCCGTTCCAGAAAAGACCTGGATTTGCAGTTTGGGCTGGACTGTTCCTGTGAGGAACAGGACAATCAGACAAGATTGGCAACCCTACCTGTGTACTTCTAACAATGCATTACGTCATATCAATGGTTAACTAACCAGTGCTAATAGGTGAGTTCACATGGAGAAGAGGACAAAAAATGTATATCCAAAAATATAAATTTATTAAGTCAATACATTAAAAAACATAATGATAAGATCAATAGAAAAAAGTCCCACCGCTTATTCAATCACACTCGCACTAACATTCCTTCAAACAAACCGCAATCATTCAGAACAAAACATCATGCATTCACTCAAATAATCAAACAGCATACATGTTTAAATAGATCCCCATATAATGTCCAAAAACAATCCGACATAATATTGGACAAGATACTGAAAATAACACAATACAATCAATAAAGCTCTAAAACGTTGGCCGTGAAGAATTCAATAATGCTAAGCCAACAACAAAATTTGAGACATAGAAAAATAATTCTGAAAAGGGAGATGTAATAAACACTCTAACAACGGTTAGATCAAAAAGCGCCGACGCGCGTTTCGGTGTGTAGCCCTTCTGTGGGCAAACACCTTCTTCAGGGCGCAAATGGCGGTAAGTTCAAGCGGTGGGTGAGTTCTAAATAAAGGATGATTTAAATCTCAGTAAATTGTAGACCAACGAACAATAACAGCAAAACGCTGTGTCAAACTGGATGTAGCGCAGCCCTTGGTGTAGTCGACAAGAATCCAGACAAAAAGCGCCTCCCGGATAGCTAAATAGGCTGATCCAAAGGTGAATGCTCAAATAGGCCTGAGATATTCTATGATGGAGTGAAATAACTGGTTCTGGAACCGTGGCTTCTCAAATGAGGAATAGCTGGATCCAGTGGAATGGGGGAGAGTCCTGACTTCTAGGATCCCCAAATCTGGGAGCGCAAACCGCAGATTCTGCGTGTAATTCCCCGTTTGTAACAAATGGACCGACTCTGGGGATGTAAATAGCGTCAGGGTACCGATTCTCTAGAGCTCAACGGGCGAGGCAAACGGGCGACATGATGGTCGGCCGGCAGGAAAAATGAATTCTATTCTATTCTAGTGAGGAACAGGGTCAAGACTGATTTGCATATGGCTGAGTCTGAACTGGGGTGGCGAAGTGAGCTAAAGAACGATGATGGATGCAACCCAGATCTAATAGTGACTGGGGGTGAGTGTTTGAAAAGTTTCAGCGCTCTGTCCATTATCTCCTTGTGTTTGCTTTGTTCACCCTAAGTTAGCAGGGTATGCCCAGACATGGGTCCCTTGCTCACTTTGCCACTGGATTCAAGCTAGCCTGGCTGATGAGGGGTGTTACCCTGAAACCGGTCCCAGGATGCTTGTTTCTACTCCAGGGAAGACCGGGCTTGGCAGTTCAGTCTGGACTGCTCCGAGGAGGAACAGGGTCAAGACTGATTTGCATATAGCTGGGTCTGAACTGGGGTGGCGAAGTGAGCTAAAAAACTGTGATGGATTTAAAACAGATCTAAAAATGATTGAGGGTAAGTGTTTGAAACGTTTCAGCGCTCTGTCCATTATCTCCTTGTGTTTGCTTTATTCACCTTAAGCTGGCAGGCTATGCCCAGACGTGCGTCCCTGCTCACTTTGCCACTGGATTCAAGCTAGCCTGGCTGATGAGGGGTGTTACCCCGAAACCGGTCCCAGGATGCTTGTTTCCGGTCCAGGGAAGACCTGGCTTGGCAGTTCGGGCTGGACTGTTCCCATGAGGCACAGTGTCAAGACTGATTTGCATATGGCTGTCACTGAACTGGGGTGGCGAAGTGAGCTAAATAATGATGATGGATTCAACCCAGATCTGTGACTGGGGGTGAGTGTCTGAAACTCACGCAAATGTGAGACCTATTGCATTGCAAATATTTTAATTATTTGCTTTATGCCACTGCGCGCCGGAAATGGAGATGCTCCCTCCCCGCTTCAAGGCCGCCGCAGCACTTTCATCGCACTGGATGGATCCACGAGAGCAATGTGCGTGTGCGGCACCTTCAAGATTTTTTTTTCTAAAGCGCCCCATGCCGCACTTATACTTTAATGGCTATCACTTTTAAATATGCCCCCCGCTGCACGGTCGCACGTGAAGCCATCACCGTGTTAAATAAACAAAATCTCCGGATGCCATTGTTCCCCCTCCCCCATCTGCCTCAACTCCGGTTGCAGCCCAACACCCGCCTTCGCCACTTTCAGGCTTGCAGTCGCAGCCTGGCCATGGACGAGGGGGAGGAGGAAGGATCCGTGAACCTTCCTGAGGCTGGGAGAACACACTCAGCTGCTGCATGGAGAGTTGATTCCTGGCACTCACACACAAGGAGATCTCAGCACTGTCTGCAGTACAGTAGCGCAAGGTAAGGAATCCCGTAGACAAGCAAGAATACCCGTAACTTTCAGACTTCACTTTGGAAACTCTGCCGTGGGCGGGGACAGCACACCTGAACAGGAGCGCAAAATGTGCAGGCATGTAACACTCCCTTCACCTACCTTTGATGCATGGTACTGGAGGCTTCCTAATGTTGTCCTGTGACACGGCCCTTCAAGTGTGCTTGTATACTTTAACTGTTGGTGACATATAACAGTGTCTCACCAGTAAACAAGAACTTAGATGCAGCATTAACATTATTGAAACACTGCATTAAGTAGATAGTAAACACATTGGAGCAGATTTACAAGCCCCTTGCGCCACTTTTGCGTCACTTTTCCCATGTTAAAAGTGACGCAAAAGTGGCGCAAGGGGCTTGTAAATCTGCCCCATAGTGCTGATAGAGGAACAGTAAGCGCCCGATATGTGTTTCTTAACTATCATCTGTTTCTCTCTAGTGGGTGGGCTGAGGACTAGATGTGGAGGCGTGCTCTATATTTGCATGGCTGGTGGACTAGTCCTGCTGTAAAGAATGTGGTCTTCTCCGGTACACAGTTGAAAAGAGGAGGAGCGCGGCTATCCCGGGAGCTAAAGTCCACTGACCTCTTTTGAAACGCCCGAGCCTCTGCATGTTCACAGGTAATTTTCATTACACACTCGTCCCAGTCATCACAACGCGAATGCTACCTTCAGAAATTGGAAAATACAGTAATTGATGCAATTAAATTTGCTTCGTCAGTGAAGTTGCCCGAGAGGTTATTAAATGTTCTTCTTAAACATGTTTTTTCGCCAGTCCCCCATAACACTGGAAAGTTTGGTTGGCGCGTATGCAACCGCTCTTCAGTAGGGACCAAATGCCCCATTATGGTGACATATTTAAAGGAATAACGGTAAACCTTTTTTTGCAGTTTTCCAGGGTCATAGCAACGCAGGTCTTGATAATTAAGCACTTAATACGATGCTTCCTCATAAACATGAATGCAAGCTGATTGGGTTCTTCCACTTTTTGACACCACCTGTGTGCCCTTAGTGTAGCTGTGTTTGTTGGCTGTGATTCGTAAGTTAAAATACTGTGTTTAACTTGTGAATGCCAGTTAATGATCACCCATAGAATGTTCTCTTCATCACATGGAAGCAGTTGCCTCTTTCACATCAATATTTTTGTCTAAATTAATATACAATTACCTTACAAAGGGACTTTGTTTGTTGACCTTATGGTTGTAATAATGTTTGTTTGGTTTTACTGCTATTAGTGATGTCAAATAATCCCCCCTTAACCATCTTTGACAAACATATCACAATCTTATATGTTTACTATATGTGTGTACTAGAAAACAGCACATTTGGTTTATGTATTCCAATTAGATGTTTTTCAAGTTTCCTAACAATACTGCTCTCTTGGTCACGATCATTTTGGCTGCATGAAGCTTGTTCTATTTTTTCCTTGATGCCACACCTTATTCTAACGCTCTTTCGAAGTGAGGCAGTTACATATATATAATTTAGTGGTGCAATTGACATTCTGTTAGTCCTCTTTTTATTTCCAGTAAGATATGTACATATTCAAATCCCAGGTACAGCAATTAGCTAGGTGTAATGCGCATGCGAGATCTTTCCGCACCTAATTCACCCTTTCTAGCGTTAGGTGTACCTCAGGGCTTACCTACGTTAAACAGATTATAAGGTAGTCCGGCCATTTATCAAATTTGAAAAAACAATATGGACAATATTTAGCCATAAAACTATTCACACTTTCTTTCACACCCAATGTGTACTATTTGTAAAGCTCTTCAATCACTGGTGGCACAGCACAGAGGATAATGTGCTGCTTGGCTAAACACTTATAAGGTCCAAAAGGCGAGGCCTATTGGCTATGCCAATGTTTGTTCTGGCATACAACCCACTTAGCTTTTTCAGTTTGGGTCATGCATCATGGGGATTCATTTTCATTTTTTGTTTCGTTTGCCTATTGAACATTTTTCAGTCTAGAAGACAAAAAAGTTTTCAATACAATTTCGAACTAAAATGTATGTGTTAATATTTATATGCTGCAAATCTAGAGGGTGACCGAGCGCTGTACATTAATGTGTGGGGGTGGCTTTACATTTTATCACACTTCACATACATACTTGTATTAATGTAATATTTCACAGATTTCCAATTTTTAGATGTAGGGGATTGAGAGATTTGGAAAGAATCCACAAGTGATGAAGCAAAGATTAGAGCCAAGGTACCCATGTTCTAAAAAGACAGATCAACCACTAGAGCACATCACTTCCCTAATATGAATAAAACCGGAACTAATAGAATTGAGTTGCAAATATGTGCTTAGAGGCTCATTCAAAATGGCATTTTTGAGTACATAAAGCAATACTCCTGTAGTACTCTTTTACATACGCTTACGTGGCTTTGTGAATTGGCCCCAAAACAACTAAAATGGGAAATGAGGGAATATTCAGGGAATATTCATAGACACTTTGTTCTAAATAGAAAAAAATGTGCTCTCTTGGGACGTGTATGAATCGGGAGTTCAACGTTTCTAAGAAATTTCACAAATAATGTAAGAGAACGTAAAAAAGTATTCCTGTAGTACTACTTCCCACACTCATAAAGGTTTTTGTGATCAGGCTCCTTAATTGCAAACTGTTTCAGTTAGCAGTTATGATGACATGTGAGCTTTTGCCATTAACCTCTGAAGGATTGGAGGCTGACTCAGCTCTTCAAGTATTTTAACTTGTGGCCAGTAGTTATTTGCAGCTGGCTCCCAGCCCACTCACACTATCTTATCGGAAATAGGCTTTGTGCTAAATATGGTTTGCCAGTTTGGCACCAGAATGTGTGCAATGTTTCCAGATGTATGCAGTCACTTTTTCAAAACTGCTTATGTGCTTGGTGAAAAGCCACACAAAAAATACAGTTCGAGGTCAGAAGGCTTTCAGCAATAATGATGAAAAAATTAATAAAACCAATTACCTTGCGCTCGCCTCATCACCAACTCGGCGATGCGGCGAGCGCAAGGTAAGTGGTTATATTTTTTTAATTCAATTGTACCTATCCCGTCGTCTGTCAATTCCCCCCTGTCCCACTGCTCTTACCTATGCCAGCCTTGCCTGATTAGAAGGTGTGCTAAGTGTTTATTACTGGTGATGTGCTTGTTACCTAGCTGCCAAGATCATTGTGTGGATTTTTGCACATCCTTAGAAGCACTTGCACATCTTGCTTTGTGCATGCATATCCCTGACGGGCAAAGATGGCAGAAAAGAGATAGAGCTGTATTATCATGCTGCTCAGTGAGGAGCAGAGATGCAGATGATATATGTGCTGTGTGTTTTCCCAAAATGGCCATGTCTATATTGCATACATTAATCTCAAAATAGATCTGAGTTAATCAATGGGGTTCAGACTACACAGCTCAGAAGTACATATCAGTAATTGCCCCTATGCATTTCTAAGTAGTGCTATCACAGCGATTGTCTAAGGGAGTGAATGCTCTGTAGACAGGCCGTTTCAGAGAGACCCCCGCTGAGTCTGCCCTCCGCACTGAACGGCATCATATGATATCAGGACAGGAATGGAACCAAAATCAGGCTTGGCTAAAATGTTAAAACCAACCCCACATTGCAGCAGGATGCAAATAGAATGGGCCATGAGAATATATTTGTGTCATGGCAGTCCATCCTGCTCAGAAAGCAGCCCACTAGCCAGATGACCAGCAGCAAAAATGCCAAAGTGGTAGGAAGGCTAATCCAGATCTGCATGATACTTTTCCAGACATTCAAATGTGGTTCTGGAGACTCTGCCTCTCCTAGAGGAATAAGGACTAAGGTCCAGATTTATTAACATTTTGCATTGTGGTTGCGCGACTTTTGCAGTGCAGCCACGACGCAAAATACGAGTCACGACCTACAAAGCCATGCAGCGGCCAATTTGCGTCCCTTGTGTGTTTTTTTTTTTTTAAATAACACAATGCAGTGTCTTGCGCTGCATTGTGTTACACTGCATTGCGTATACATTACTTGGGTGCAGCATGGGCGTTCCCATGCACCCGCCAATGTATTTTATGCAAACCCAGATTTACTAAACGCAGTAAACCTGGGTTTGAGCCAAAATGGTGCACCTACCAAGGAGAAGAAAAATATCTTCATTTCTCCTCGTTACTTCCTCTTTCCATGTATTCTGCATTACATATGGAAGAGGAATACTGCTCCAAGGAATGTTTTTTTGAAGGAAGGTTTCCCTTCGTGCACAATAACAATCCCACCCATGTCCCAATGGTGCTTGCATTGGTGCTAGGCTGTCTGAAGTGCACCCGCGCTATGAGAGAGAAGAATCTGTGCCATATCTTAGCAGATATGGCGCCTTTCTGATCTCTCCCTTTTACGCAACTCAGAGCTAGTTGACTTGATGCGTTGTGTTGCATGAAAGGTTAGTAAATTCAGGCCACAATATAGAGCACCAAGAAGCAGCTGACGCAAAAGAGGAATTTCTCTTAGCTAGAGGTGAGTTATTTTTGTGGATTTCGTACAAGTAGGTGATGTAAACAGGCTCAGTCTGGAGCGCGGACAGCTCAGAGCCTTGGCAAACGTGGCACTGTGGCAGGTGCTCACAGATCAGATCACTGCAGAAGGGCTCTAGATGCACAATCTCACTGTCTTCTGGGTGAATATCCCCAATATTACATCCACTGCTGGGCCACTGACACCAGCATCAAAACCGCTCCTGATTACTTATTTCCATGTTATTGCACTACATGTCCAGATTGTGAATTCGTACACCTAAGATGGAGGTGTTCAAAGTAGGCCCAGAAGAGCCAGATCTGTGCCATTTTTATTTTAGAAATGCCAATCACAATGTAAAAAAATATCAATTAAATGTATTACGTGTAAATGTATCTTGTGCGCCTACGCCAGAGATATGCCACGGCGCTGCCACGTTTCATCCACAATGGACGGCATGGTTTGACGGTGATGTATGTCGCCCACTCTTGCCTCAACACATTTCATGCATTTTATGAGGATCGTTTATTCCTGATTCCGCCGCCCTCGTGTCATTCCCAGCATCGCCCTTGAACCGTGGGCGAGGGGAAGTAGCCACGAGATAGGCTACTTCCCATCATCCTTCACGGGTATGTGGGCTCTACTGGGAAACATGACTGGGCCTGTTTCACCAGCTGCTTTTGTGTGTGGGTTTTTTTTTTTAGGTAAATATGTGCACATTTTATGGTCATTTGTTCGTCTCCCCAAAAGTTACAATTTTGTGGAGATATTATTTAGCAGTAGCGACGGTTTTGTTTTAAAACGGTTTACAGGGTTCATTTTCAATTATATGCAATAAAAGTTTTTGTTATTCAATTATTGTAATATGATGCTGAATACAGTGTTAGTACTTTGTTATGAATCTTAAACATATATACGGTTAGAATACCGCCTTTCGTTTCATTTTCAGTAATGTAAGTCGTTATGCAATGCGATGTAAGTAATGCAAGTCTTAATGCCAGGCAATCACCTCCTACCTTATGTTTTCACAGGAATAAAAGAACAAAGGAAGGCAGAGCAAAGTCGAAGGAAAAACAGACGTCAGTCATTAAAGAATACCTCCAAAAGTTCAAAGAAGTCTTTGACGTCCTTCGTCATTTCTTTTTTTATTTTCTGCATATTGAAAACATATAGAAATTATTCAGCTTTTTTTAGGTGTTCCATTGTTGTTGCTGCTGCAGTGAAGAAAGAAGGAGTGGCGGCAAAACTGTTACTAGTGCTAGTACGTTAAATGAGTCAAGAGAAAATCATATTCCTGAAGATGAAAGTATCAAGACTATCACTCATAAAATAAGATTTGCCTCTGATTTTCAGGGAGACAATCTGTTTGTTTTTACACCTGATCAAAATATGTTGAGGTTGCATCAGCTGAATATGGAAAGATAACTAGCATTGCTGAAAACTTCGAAGGAGGTCAGATTACCATCTGAGCTACAGTATAATGCGACTAAATAATCACCGTTTGGTTTACACTTTTCATACAGCTAATTCTTATCAAGGAACAACAGATTTTCCAGCACGACTTTCATCACCACCATTTTGAAAATCAGTGGAATATTTTTAGAACATTTTGCTATGCCATCTGTAGAAGCATTTTAACTTTATGGAAACTGTGGAGGAGTTGAGAACATCAAAATCTGTTTTTAATCTTTCCCACCTTTCCAAATGTTACTGATGCCACAGACTGCACCCACATCTGAGTCAATCCCTTAAGAACGTGAGCAAATATTAAGTAATTGTCAAAAGTTTAACACGTTGAACTTTGAAATGACTTATACAAATGGCATCATAGATCACCACAGTGGCAAATTTTCAGGATCTGGCCATGATGCTTTCATCTTTTGGTGCAGCACTATTTCTCATGATTTGACCCCTTTGTTTTAAAACTGTAGATTGCTATTGGCTAAGCGTGGAGTACCTTGTTTGTGCTGTTAAACCATTTTGTATTCAAGACTTTAATTAACGTGTAATTATAAGAAAATTGCTTGGAATGGAACATCGTTATACAATGCTTCAGTCTTTCCGATCATCATGAGCACCCAATAAAACCACGGGGACTCACATCAACACTCAATTCCCAGACAACAACAGAGAAGAAATGCAATACAAACTACTTACCACCTGGGCACACAACAGAAAGAATCTATGCTACACTCAATGACTGAAGTCTCAGTCGTCGGAGTAGGCAAGAGTCACTATCTTTGTAATTGACTCAAACAAAAGATCAGAGATCTGTGGATATTTTCGATTCTGACTTTGACTTCTTCCCTGAAATCAATCCAGTCATCAGGAGAACAAGCTTTCGACTAGCTCTCTTATTGAAAATCTGTCACCACCGGTAGAAAATGAATAAGATAGAGCTAATGTGACCTTTAGCGACGACACACCTAGGCTATTGCAATGTAGCCTATACTGGTTTCTCAAAAGAAAATCATAGCTAGTCTGCAAGGGAGGAAGCCAAGCAACCAGAATGTGTTTATGTTCCAAAGTCATCCTGTGTGCACTGTGCACCCCCATTTTTTTGCTGACTGGTACTAGTGGTAACTGACTCTGACTGTCCCTGGGTTCTGCCTAACCAGGCCCAGGGCCAGAGCTATGTTGACAGCACAGTGAAAACACACATGAGGGTACACTATATATTAGGGTACACTTATAATTGGCATGACCTACCCTATCATTCTCTAGTGCATAATAGGGCAGGGGGATTAAAACTACCTTTAAGTCCCTAGTATATAATAGGGCATTGCAGTTTGAAGACCAGCAGCCCTTTCTGCACTTGCACGTGTGCACTGCTGAGAGCCTGAGGTCATTTTGAAAGCAGCCCTGGGTTGCAGCACTGCTTTTAAATGTAAATTGTGCCCAAACTCAACTTTGGTGGTAGAGGCACTTAAGAAGTGTTAAACTACAATAGTTTGGCATTTTAGGTACCCCAGGGTCTTCCCTAGGTGTCCCAGGGTGGGGGGTAATGTCATTATAAGGAGGTCCCTTATAAAAGATGATTTATATGCCCTTGGATAGAGAAATTGCATATTTCACTTTCCCCATTGTATTAAAGTGTAGCCCAAAATCGACTTTGGTGCCCTGTGGAGTGTGGATCTACACTATTGTTGCATATTCAAGACCACTGAAGTCTCCCCTAGGTGTACAGGGGGTGGGGTGGGTCATGTAACTGTAAGCAGGGCCCTTATAAAAGATGTTTAATAGCCATGGTGATGGAGAAATTGTACATTTCATTTTCCCATTGTAGAGACCTAGTCCATAGGATAGCATGACAATAGTTTATAAATGCATAACTGTGTTTAGGAATCAAACAAAATATCATTCAAGGACTTAGGAGAATAGTATTAATACATCCAACCATATGCAATTGTTGAATTTATCCTAAAGTATACAGAAAAGAAGTTATACAACTTTTGTGTCTGTAAGCCACATTTCAGCCTTCCTGCCTTCTTACCAGTTTAGTCAGAGTTAACAGGATTGGCCAGGCTGCTTTGATGAGGTGATAACTGGCTAACCCAGGGTGAGGCTATCTGGTAGAGAGAGCTCTGCTACACAGGAATGCCAGAGCAGGGGTAGGGGTCCTAAAGCATGAAGCTTCAAAGGAGGATAGGACAGGCATGGAATGCCAGGCCCATCTACCCCTCATCCCCTCTGACCCAGCCAGATGGCAAGCTTAAGGCAGGAATTTGCAGATGGAAGGAGAGGAGAGCTATGGAAATGAGCCATACTGGAGGTTGGTTAAACTAGTTCTTGCTCCTCTGCTGAGATTTCAGCCATACTGAATTTTGGAGGAGTAGTGCCTTCTGGGAGAAGATTATGCCACACTTTGGAGGAAGTGGTCATGCTCTTGTGTGTTGACTTGCACCTCATTGGACAGGAGTGTTCTCCTACTTGACCCCAGAGAACACTGAATAAATATGTGAGAGGAGCAGAGCCTCTCAGATCTGCTGCTTGAAACTAAGATAAGAAGAAGGCCTGCCAATCTGGAAACTTGATTTGCACCATCAGGCCCTGCGTTCTGACTGACTGCGCCTGCTGCATTATCTGGAACTACAGCCGTTTGGACGTACCTTGCTTCAAAAGGAATGAAGAATGGACTCCCTGCAAGCTACAGGTTAACAGAGCTCACCTGAACCATCACCACCAAGAATCCCCTGCCTGGAGTGCGTCGAGTGGATTTGTAATGGTTTTGTCCAGGTGCATTGTGGGAATTGTGCTCCCAAACTTTCACGGACCATCTTGGAGATTCCAGACCCTTGGATTGTGTTATGAACACTTTGGACCCTCAAAAGGAACTTCAGGAAGAAGTTCCTGAAGTTTGGAGACATTTGGACAAACTTTGGAAAAAAGTTCTATAAGGGGACCGACTCAAGCCTAAGAGCCAAGCCGGCCTCCTTCAACCGCGAGCCGGCCTGACCTGCTGGTTCGTCCCACTGAAAAGCTCCGGAGGTCCAACTTCCAGAGTCTGACCGGGAGCTCCCTGTAATGCAAGCCAGCAAACCTTCACCAAATCCAGACTGGTGAAGAGCATCGAGGGACCCCGGCAGAAAAAGCTCCAGAAAACGTTCAAAGTCCAAAGGTAAAACCTTGACAGAGGCCTACCGCGAGGAGTATCCCAGCAGAGCTCCATCACGTTTGGCCTGAAACTTTGATTTTGTCCTGGTCAAGCGCGACCAGATGTCCCAAGGTGGCGCTATAGGTTTCTAAGTGCAATATAGTGCTAAATCTTTAATAATTCATATCTCCAGGTCCCTGCATGGGATTTTTGTCATTTCGGTGTCATTTTAAAGATAACAATACTTCCTATGTTTATAAATTGGTGTTGGATTTTTTATTGTAGAATGTGTCTTAATTATTCACTGAATTGGTGCTTTTAAATGCTTTACATACCTGTCTCTTAAGTTAAGCCTGCCTGCTCGCAGCCAAGCTACCTAGGGTTGAGCATGGGAATAATTTATTGAGACCTGTACTGAGCCCTAGAATGTGTTAGTGGCCTTATTGCCAGTGGTAGATGCATCTTTACCACTACTAATAACCCACTTTCCAACAGTCTACACTTGCAAAGACATGACCCATCTCAAGCAAACTTTAAAATCTGCTAAATTGAAAAGGCAATGAACTAAGTTGAAAAGTGGTATCAGAGAAGAATATAGCCCCTTTCATCGCATGCGTTCTCAACGCATGCGAATACAACACGGTCGTTACAACGACCGCGTTGTTACATCGCAGTACATTACAACGCAAGTCGTTACATCGACTTGCTGTAGGGGGCGCGCTGGACTTAGGAATAGTATGATTTAATATTCCAACTCCAGTGTGCGCAACAGTAGGGAAGGTGTTGGAATAGTGAATTATACTATTCCTTAGGTTTGTGCTCCCCCTACAGCAAGTCGATGTAACGACTAGCGTTGTAATGTACTGCGATGTAACAACGCGGTCGTTGTAACAACCGCATTGTAATCGCATGCGTTGAAACTCATGCAATGTAATGGTTGTTTCCCATCAGACAAAAAGATTCATATAATGAATACCCTGAAACCGGTTCTGATAGAGTCCCACCACATCATCATGTGTGCAGTCATCTTGAATGTGAGACTTTGCTACCTTGAACCATGGGACTGCTGTAGGCATTGATGGTGTTTGCACGGATGCATCCGTTATATATAGCGTAAATTTGCTAGTGCGATGCAAAGAAGTGGGTCCTATCATTAAGAACACATACAATACTCTTTGTGGTTTTGGACAAATTGGTGTTTAACGGATATTTTTTTACAAGATTATAGATCCCACACATTGTTTAGCGGGAGTATAAATGTTTAATTGTGTGAAACAAAACACTTACTGAAAGCTTTGATGACCAGACAGAGTCCATTTGGGAGACGTCATGCGACATGTAGAGGTGAGGAGTATTTCAGTGAGGAGGTACAAACTGCCATCCCTGCCCGCACCTCTTCAACCATTCGCTTCTCGACTCCTACCACTCTCCATTGGAATACAACTAGGGGGACCTCAGAGTTCCCAGCTGGGATTGGACTGATAGATGGGGCATGTCCTATGGGTGACGGTTCCTCTGAAGACCCTGCAATGCCATCTTCCCTTGCAAAGGCCGGAGGAGGAAATTCAATGGAGCCCAGGAGTTGTTGGAAGGTGTCATCATCCAGAGGGGGGGGCAGGATGGCATCACCAACAGGTTGGTCATCAATGACAGGCTGCTGCACAGGAGGTGTTGTTTGTCCCTCTGCGATGGTATGGAAATATATAAATAATCATCCTTGATAGATGTAGACATAAGTTATTTAGGTGAGAATCAGAGTGCTGTTTTGATTCACTTTCAAGTACAGAGAAATATGGTGAACATATGTTACTACGAGTAAATGTGGCCATGATACACAATTTTTTGCCTTTCACATGGCAATACATTCACATTGTTCATACAATCACTGTTAAACAAGGGGACCTATTTGTGTAATGACACACAATGCAACGCAGCTAGCCAGCTTGCCGGCGTGCCCGGCCTGAAAGGGTAAGTGCAGGTAAGGGCCCCATTTCACATATTTATTTGATTCTTTTTTTTTGTGGCTACAGTGATGTTACATTTGCTTGTTGACACCAGTGCTGAGAACATTGCACCATGTCACCAGGGTGCCTGCATTCCCTCTAGCCATCAGTTAGCCCACAAGACTGACCAAGTCTTGTAATTTGTCATCTATTACATATAATCCCACATTGTGCCTCTCACACAATACCACACACAAATATGGCTTGCTGTAGTGTCTTGCATGCAATTTGTGCAATATTGTGGGCTAGGTGTCATATCTGGCACACATCCACACAACTCTACACAGCAAGCAAACTTGCTACACTGCAGGAACGGGTAAGGGCATGTATTTAGCATACATTACTTATATGTGCGGAATCCAACTAGTAATTTCCTGGAACGCACAGTCATCTCCAGAGTCCTGAACAGTAGAAACTGAGACTCATCTCTGAAGGGGACAGCTCCTGCACAGTCCTTTTCCTCTGAACCCAAGATGCTTATCTGCAGAGTTGTGCAAGTCTCTTCGTTCAGCTGTACTCACTTGTATTTGTACATGACTCCTCAGTCAGTCATCATTCAGACCCAGGGACTCAACTTCATCTCACACACTGATGACACCCAGATCATACAATGGCTCTCGGGAGACACCAACACCACAAACATTTGTTACATTACACAATTTACCAACATACCTACCTGTATGTGAGAGTTACGGCTCATACTGTACCTCAGAAGATAGTAGTCAGGATATTCTATAACATGCACCTTCCTGGTTCTGACTCTTTTTTGGCTATAGCAACTTTAGAAAGGCAAGTTATGAATATGTATGAGCTTACTCTTTTGTGGATGGGGGAATGCCCTTCCCTAAACCCCTCCTTAGCGCTTCCTACACCCCCTTTAATTCTCCATAAAAAATATATTCGCCATTTTACAGCCACTCCCCCGTCCCATGTCTGCATAGCTGAAATACATTTGTGCTAATGTGCCCATGGATATAGCCATGAGTGGATGTTTTGTGGGACCTGGCCCCCATGGATCACATGGGGGGCAGAGATGGGGTTCTCTGGTCAGGATGTGTTACTATTCAATAAAATACCTAAGGTTTTTAAGCATTCATTTGTGTTTTGTTGTTTTACTGATTATTGGTATCACTTTACTCACAGGCTACACAGTTAAAATTAACTGTTGTATCCATCATTCACAAACATAATGGAAAAAGCCCATCAGCACAGACTAGGTATACTTTATATAGACAATGAATTCTAATTTATAAATGAGAGACTTTAGCTGTTAAGACCCAGTTGTTTCAATGATATTTTGTGTGCTATATGCCCATTGTTTTCTGTATGTTGTTAAAAAAGGTGCATTTTAAAGATCCTTTCGCTGAAGGTTTTGGGGATTTGCGAATACTCTTACAGGAAAAGTTCTAAAATGAATACAAATGTTTTTATTTAAAAGCATGATAGGCACATAACACCAGTCACAAACTGTTATGCTACACTGCCCATTTAACAATTCTGCAGCCCACCAACCCTTTTCTTGCCTTCTTTTTGCTCATATTGTGTCTGGTTGCTTCCTCTCTCGTTGCCTTTATCTCCCACTCCCTTCTCTCCCTCTATCACACAAACATACACACACACTCGTCTGCCCCTCTCTTCTGTTGCCACTATGAATCCCTGTTTAACTTTGTACCTACCTCTCTTTTGTTGTTCTCCTCTTCTGCTAACACACTGACCATACTCCTTGTTTCAATGCACTTCCATTTCCCTGCTCATCTTTCTCTATTCTCACTGATCCATGTTTTGTATTTCTCTCTCATATTCTTTCTGTCTGCCTCACACATCTCTTCTTCCTTCACCCTCACCTCTCTTTTCCCCTCCCACCTATTAACATACTTTGGTGCTGAATTAGAATTTGGCAGAGGGTTGCTCCAGCGCAAACATGACAGATATCCTGCCTGCCTTATTATAAATACTATAGGCTATAATGCATGTGTAATTTTTTTAGCTAAATAGCAAAGAGATCTCCGAACTGTAACTCTTCAATTCCTTCCTGGCATATTTTTCAGATGCCAATATATTTAAGACTACTGAATGAATATACACCAAGCCTAAAAAGCATGCCTTTTGAGTGAAGGTCTACATTCATGACAAGTTTCGTACTTTTGCTGTAGCAGAGAACAACATTTCCTAATAAAAGGTGAAATGCATTTATTTGGAGTAAAGCTGTTCTGTAGTTTTTGAGAAATTAGCATTTGATTAAGGGCTCAGATTGGGTACGAAGGTGTTAAGACTCAGAAAATTATTTAGATATCTAGGTCCACATAGCCTCCAAAAGAATCTGATCGGCTGCCACAGCATTGAAAGAAAATGTTGTGGCGGCCAGTACAGGACTAGGGGCTCTCACACAACAGCCATGCAAACCATAAGTCTCACGCCAAATGTAGTATGTATTACCTCACAATATTTATAACAATAAATAGCAACATCTAAAAGCAAAATGTAATTAAGGAACATGACATAATTAAAACAATTAATGATACTGTATTAATAGTTGTCTCTGACAAGGTGATATGGGTAATATGTAAGATGACCTGTTTCATTAAGGATGAAGTTATGAGCATTGTATTCTGTGTGCAAGTTATGGTTTACATGATTATTGTGCGAGTTATGGAGTCTGGTCCTAACCATAACCATAACTTGTGAATGTCAGTGGTTTATGCATTTTAATTCATAACTATTTTAACTGTGCTTTTTAGATGAATTACTGATTTTATGAAGATGGCAACCATAACTTAACTTTAACCTTTGTCATTGACTATATATATATTCACTGAAAAAACCATAGGTTTCAGGGACGTTATAGTTAGTAATTAGCATTTAAAAAACCTTAGAAATTCACTGAAAAAACCACAGGTTTCAGGGACGTTATAGTTAGTTGGACATTTCACTCGTACAAAACCAGAGAAATTCGGCCGTTATAGTTAGTTGAGCTAACTATAACTCGCGCCCCTGCAATGCACTGCAGATGACGTCACATATTGCATCATTCATGACATGGTCAGTGACATCACTGATGACATCTCAAATGACATCACTGATAACGCCCCTGAAACCTGTGTGTCTTTCAGTAAATTTCTAAGGTTTTTTAAATGCTAATTTCTAACTATAACGTCCCTGAAACCTATGGTTTTTTCAGTGACTTTCAAAGGTTTTTTAAATGCTAATTTCTAACTATAAAGTCCCTGAAACCTATGGTTTTTTCAGTGAATTTCAAAGGTGTTTTAAATGCTAATTTCTAACTATAACGTCCCTGAAACCTGTGGTTTTTTGAGTGAATTTCTAAGGTTTTTAAATGAAAATTTCTAACTATAAAGTCCCTGAAACCTGTGGTTTTTTCAGTGAATTTCTAAGGTTTTTTAAATGCTAATTTCTAACTATGCCTACAGAGGTAGGACATGTGCAGAAAGAGGAAGAAAGGCGCAGAAAGAAGCAAGAGAAATGCAGAAAGAGACAAGAAAAGTGTAGAAAGAGGCAAGAGAGTTACAGAAACAGGCAAAAGAGGTGCAGAAAGAGGGAAAAGGGGTGCACACAGAGGCAAGAGAAGTACAGAAAGAACCAACAGAGGTGCAGAAAGAGGCAAGAGGGGTGCAGGAAGAGGCAAGAGAGGAGCAGAAAGAAGCAAGAGAGGTGCACACAGAGGCACGAGGGGTGCAGAAATTTGCAAGAGAGGTGCAGAAAGAAGCAAGAGAAGTGCAGAAATAAGCAACAGAGGTGCAGAAAGAGGTAAGAGGGGTGCAGGAAGAAGCAGGAGAAGTGCAGAAAGAAGGAACAGAGGTGCAGAAAGGGGCAAGAGGGTGCAGACAGAGGCAACAGAGATGCAGAAAGAGGGAAGAGGGGTACAGAAAGATGCACGAGGGGTGCACAAAGATGCAAGAGAGGTGCAGAAAGAAGCAACAGCGGTGCAGAAAGAGGGAAGAGGGGTGGAGATGGAGACAAGAGAGGTGCAAAAAGAAGCAAGAGAGGTGCAGAAAGAGGGAAGAGGGATTGAGAAAGAGGCAAGAGGGGTGCAGAAAGAAGCAAGAGAGGTACAGAAAGTAACAAAAGATGTGCAGAAAGAAGGAACAGAGGTGCAGAAAGAGGCAAGAGGAGTGTAGAAAGAGAAGAGGGGTGCAGAAAGAGGCACACGGGGTGCAGAAAGAAGCAAGAGAGGTACAGAAAGATGTAAGATAAGTGCAGAAAGAAGCAAGAGAGATGCAGAAAGAGGGAAGAGGGATGGAGAAAGAGGCAAGAGAAGTGCAGAAAGAAGCAAGAGAGGTGCAGAAAGAAGCAAGAGAGGTGCAGAAAGAAACAAAAGAAGTGCAGAAAGAAGGAACAGAGGTTCAGAAAGAGGCAGGAGTGGTGCAGAAAGAGGCAAGAGGGGTGCACAAAGAAGCAAGTGAGGTGCAGAAAGAGGCAACAAGGTGCAGAAAGAGGCAAAAGAGGTGCAGAAAGTAGAAGAGATGTGCGGAAAGTGGCAAGAGAAGTGCAGAAAAAGAAAGAAAGGTGCAGAAAGAAGCAACAGAAATGCAGAAAAAGGCAAGAGAGGCGCAGAAAGAAGCAAGAGTGGCTTGCACACCATTAGTATCAATTTAACACCCACATTTAGGAATAAGTAACAGGTGACCATTCTAGGTTTACAAAGGACCTTCCACCACGCTGTAACACTTGTCACTGCATCTTTGGTAACGTTTGAGCCGTTTGAGCTAGAAACAAGGCTTTTTTATTCAAATCTGCAGATTAGGCAGCAGATGATAGATTATGTGGCTAATGCGGAAAATGTATAATTGTGCGAAAGGCGGTGCAGCCAGTTGCATAATTCCAGTGGCCCTGCTCATACCTCTGACTAGGTCCAGAAGTGCTCCTCAGTGATTCCTTCTTTTTTTTGTCTCATTGAGTTCATAGTTTAGCTTCTATGAAAATGAGGAAGACTAAACTTGAGGTTACCACTCCACAACACAGACTACCATACCACATAATTACTCTCCATAACACATAATCCCACTGTACATAATTCCCATACACTAAATACCACATACTTTAGTCATGTGCAGCTGGTGTTTGGCTGCAGAGCTTGGACTACATACCGGCCAAACGCCCAACCCCACACAGGGGCCAACCCCACCATGAGCTGCCTACTCCCAGTCTGCAGGAAGGTCCTTCATCCAACCCTGCAATGGGCGACCAACCCTCACTGTACATGGCCTTTGACAGTGCACAGCTCCAATTGGACAGGTGGCCTGGCCTAGAGCCAGAACCTGCACCCACCCCCTTCATGGAATGCCAACCCCTACAGTGCATGGTCTTCAGCTGTGCGCAGAGGGTGGTTGACCACAGGGCCTAGCTTGCGGTCAGGCCATGCACTCAACCTCCTGTAGACAGCCAACCCCGCCACAGGTAGCCTAACCCCTCCACATGCTCATGGCCTGCAGCCATGCACAGCAGCCTCTGATGGGCCCTATGCCCAAACCAACTCAGGCAACCAAACCCCCTCGCCCTTGCTGCAGACAGCTGAAGCCCATGCACAGAAGAGGTTTGGGTGCAGGGCCCGGCCTTTGGCCTTTGGCCAGGCCTTGTGTCCATACCCCTGGATACCCCTTCCCACACAGATATTTGTCAGTACCGCAGTACTAGCACTCACACGTCACCACCACGGTACCACTGTACAATGCAATTTTCATCCATGGAAGCTTACACTGTATTGCTACACTGTGGCATGAAGCTTGAACAGTGACTTCCACAGGAGTACCCACAAGAGTACTGCAGTACCTCACTGGCCCCTGCTGAGTCTCACAGGAGTCCTCGGTATCTGACGCACACATTGGGCTTTTTTAAATCTTGGCCTTTGGTGGGGTCCCAAGTCCTGTATTGGTTGCACAACATTTTCTTCTGAGCTGTGGATGGCCAATTAGATTGCTCTGTCCTGCGAGTCCTGTCTGAGCCCCTCGGTGCTAAAACAGCTGACGGCAATAAATGCTCCCTTGGCCAATCAGAGGGCTCTATTTTTTGAATATCAGTACCATGGGACAAAATGTCCAAATTTACTTAACTTTTTTATCCTTTAAAGCTCACCCCAATCACCTCTTTAAAAGGACAATTCTCAAAAATGACTGAATGGGTTAATAAATAATGGAAACCACTCTTTCAGGGGAAAGTTCTAACTTTCTGTTAAACTTAGTGTAATTAAGTTCTGCTATTTATCTATGTATCAGACAGCAAAGTTTCCATTGGGAATTAATATGGGAAATCAACATTCATGGACCCTCCATTTTTCTAGCCCCCTTAACGGATTGCAAGGAACTTTTTCAGGAAGGACCTGAAGTGGATGAACTTTTTTAAAAGCTTCATGCAGATTCATTAAGCTGCGCTAAAGTTATTAGTGAAACAAAAAATGTTCTCTCTATGGAAACCCTAACTGACTTAACTACAGCTATAAAATTGCGACCATACAGCATGGGGTTAGCCGCAGGATGCCAACCCCACACCATGTACGGCCTTCGGCCGTGCACAGTGCGGGGTTGACCCACCTTGCATCCAACCCGCAGCGAGCAGCCAGCCCCCAGAAAAACAATAACAAGGAATAGATAAGTGAATATACTCAGATGACATAGAACATTTGAGCTGCATAAATTGCAGATCTTGTACTTTAAATGTATGGTGACAAGTCTTATCATATGGGCAGAGTACGGAAATATGTACCTTGCTGCACCCAATGCCCCCATTTATGAAAGCCCTGAAAGTATACAGATTGTCAGTTTTTTGAGGAACTGACTGGCTAGTAGGCCTGGACAGATTTCGCTGGAGTTCCGCTATGCGGAACTCTGCGCAGTGAAAAAAACTCTGCTGCGCTCTGCGGAGTTCCACAAGAGCTGGAGTGCGTTACGTCAAGCAGTTTGTGCTGTTTTTTAGCGCCGGGTGTTTGTCCCATGTTGTAAAATCAGCGCAAACTGCACCACATGCAGCGCAAGAGGGCACTGCTTCTTTCTGCCGCTTGTGTAGATATTCTACTCGAGCGTCAACTTCCTTAACCCGAACGGAAGGTTTCTCAATGAGAGCGGTTGCAACCATCCTTGACCACCCGTGTTAAGAAATCTTGCCGGGAGGGGGTCTGGAGTAAGATTTTCCTTGCTCACGCTCGCCAACGTAACGTTTGTGAGCACGAGCAAAGAAAAAACTCTGCTCTGCAAAGCTCCACAGAGGTTTTTGGAACTCTGCGTACTACACGGAGCACGGGGTGGGAAAAACACTGCAAATTCCGTGAGCTGAGTGGAATTTCACACCCAGGCCTACTGGCTAGGTAAGGTTATGGCTGGGATATGTGTTCGAAAGCTAGGGAAATCCACATCTTCAGAGTCTTAATGCAGATCGTGGTTCGCCTTTCCATGTTTTGACAGTGCCACTAATTCCTGAATAGGTGAAAAATACACCTCAGTGTTCCTTGGCACTTCTTAGTTGGAAGCAAAAAATGAGATGGGTTGGATTTCAGCATAGGGAAGCTGTACAAAAGCAGACATGCGAGGGCCTGTAAGGGCACAGATAGGCAAGACTTTAGAGATGGTTTGTAGTGGTAGTTCACAATTACTGATATATTTTTGATCATTTCTTGATGCAGGTCCTGCTTTTACTGTACTTGATGAATCTCAAGACGTAAATGTTGGTGGTTGAAAATGAGTAGTACATTACCACCCACGCTGAAAGCAGTGCAGGCTTTAAACTGTGCAGGTGGAGTCTGTATTCCAAGGCAAAGCTTAGATCCATGCGATAAAGTCAAAAAAATGCAGGTTATTGTTACATTCTTTCTTTTATCCTGTGTTTATATTTGAGCCTGTGTATATATTTATTATTTTCTTCAGTTTGTTAAAGAAGGTAAATGTGTTACATTCTTTCTTTTATCCTTGTTCCTTCCCCTTTAAGCTTTTGTGTATGTTTGATTCTGGCACCTGCCAGCTTTGTTAAAGTTCTTAACAGAACTAGAACTTTATCATTCCTGGATCGATCTGCTGCCTGGATGGTACTGTGCCTATGAGATTAAAACTTATCTCCACCTTTACTTGGATTTTGCCCTTTTATTCAGAACTTTACACTGGCGACGAGTTGTTCTACGAGTATCTGCTACCCCTTTTGGCACAGGAGCGGTACCCCTCCTTTTGGGATTAATTACTGGATTTCATGCTGGATTACTGGATAACTACTGGATTTCATGCTGAATTAATGCTGGATTTGTAACTGGACTGTTTCTCCGTTCTACTACGATCTTTCTGCTGTAATTTTACCATTTTCTGAGTTAAACTTCCGTAATTTGTGAAAGTTTGTCAAGTTGGATTTACCGCATTCTTTAAACTTGGCAAACGTTTCCCCACGCGATACGGATCTTCTTGTGATTTCCATAGCAACACCTCGTGTCAACAAGAAGTCATTCTCGAGACGCCTGACTCGCAACATTGAAAGAGAACGCCTGACTCGATGCTGGAGAAGAACGTATGACACCCGACGTTTGGCACGTGATCTAAGACGTCTTCCTGTCATCACGTTACGTTCCCTCACATCGTCAGCCATCTTTAATTGGGCATTTCACGTCGATGCGCACGACTGTGCACAACTGATTTTCTTCTTGTCAACTTCAATTTAAGAAAACTATTATTCTCTTCATCGCGCCGATGTGCACGGCCTATATCTTGAGTGAGCATTTCATTTTTTATTTTTTTTTCTCTTTGAGTTGCACATTTTCAACGCTGATGTGCACAGCTGAAACTTTCTCTACTTGCTTTGATATTTTCTTATTGCTGCACATTACTTCGCTGATGTGCACAGCTGACTTTAACTTTTGACATTTTACTTAATTTAATAATACCTGTCTATCATTATATATGCATCATTTCCATGCTGATGTGCACAATTAACTTCATTTAGGAATTCATTTTACTAGACCTATCATATTTAGACATACTTGTGATTTTACTGTTATTTAAAGGGGGTGAAAATGCAATTCGAACCTCCTGCAAAATGTTTACAAATGAAAGGTGATCCACCCATTCCCTGGTCTAGATGGAAAGAGGAATTTTTAACCTATATGAAAGCTATAGATGGAGACAGAATGGGTAATGAAAGGAAAAAAAATATACTATTACATTGTCTAGGTTCAGAAGGAAAGCTTTGTTTAGAACTTTACCTATTGTCCAAGGAGATTTGAGTACATTTGAAGAAGCTCTAGCTCGCATGGAGTGTAGGTTTAAACCTACTACTAGTATTGCCCTCAATAGATACAAATTTTATACTTGTTCGCAAAAAGAGTCTGAGTCCTTTGATGATTTTTTGACAGCACTTAGGTCACTTGTTGTATCGTGTAATTTTGGTATTATCTCTGATGAAATGATCAGAGATCAAATAATAGTTAATGTCAAGAGTAAAAAGACGCAAGAACAGCTCTGGGTATTGTGTAATCCAAATTTACTTGACACTATTGCTACTGCAAAGGCCTTTGAACAATTTGAGAGATGGATGAAGACTGTGGAAGAAGTTGGTTCTAAGAATGAGGGAGCTATTGACGATGTGTGCGTGGTTAATAGTTCTCATAAATTTTCTCAACCAGGAAAGAAAGCGATAAGAACTTGGTTTGTTATAGATGTGCCAGTTTCAGTCATATAGCGTCTTTTCCACACTGTCCTGCCATTGGCAAGGAATGTATTAAGTGAGAAGAATTGGTCATTTTGCCAGAGCGTGTAAAGATGATAAAAAGAGAGTGATTAACAAAGGGAAAACGTTTTCCGCGAAAAGTAGTGAAGTCTCATGTGTAAGATGTGCATGTGATCAGGTTCATGAGTCTACGAAAGAAACTGGAATTGTAGTTTCAGTTGAGGATGTTTATGCTTGTGAAGGAAAAGCCATGAAGTCTCCTAAGTGTGTTGTTCAGTTTTTAGACAAAGATCTGGAACTTATGGCAGACTCAGGATCGCCATGGTCAATTATTACTGAAAACTATTTCAATGAAAAGTTTGATAAAACTTTGTCCCATGAAGATTTGTGTGCCTCGGATATCATTGCTCAAAGTTTTGATGGCTCTATTATTGATCTTATGGGTTATGTTGCTTCTGATATCTCCTTCAAGGGAAGGATGGCTTTCATAAAATTGTATGTAGCAAAGAAAGGTGTTAATGTTTTGGGTTGGAGGGACCAATGGAAATTAGGAATAATATTAAATCCTCGCAGCAAGGAACCTGTTCTTGTTATTGAAGATAACTCAGGTGGAAAAATAATTGAGGATGAATTTCCAGAAGTTTTTTCTGAGAAGTTAGGATAACTTAAAGGTTTCACTCATGTGATTAAACTAAAGCAAGGAGCATATCCTGTAAAACAGAAGCTTAGGAATGTTCCTATAAATGTAAGAGAAGAACTAGGAAGCATTCTTAAAGAGATGTTAGAAGGAGGTGTCATTGAGGAAGTGGAATCTTCAGAATGGATTCCTCCGATTGTGTTAGCACTCTGAGATTATGCATTGACCTCAGAGCTTTAAATGCTAATATTTTGGTAGACTGTCATCCTTTACCGAATATTAATGAGATGGTAAGTATGCTTGGAGGTGCTACCATTTTTTCTACCCTTGATCTTCGTTCTGCATACCATCAGATAGAACTTGCAGAGGAGTCACGTCATATGACTACATTTATCACTCCTCAAGTTTTGTTCCAATTCAAGAGGATGCCTTTTGGACTTGCTTCTGCGGCTTCTGTCTTCCAAAGGTCCACGTCTCATCTCTTCAAAGGAATGGAATCGTTTGTCAAATGTTTTCAAGATGACATTCTTATTTTCTTTAGTGATAAAATTGTACGCTCTGATCACCTAAGAAAGGTGTGTGACGTCCTGAGAAAACATGGTGTAACACTCAAAAGGAATAAGTGAAATTTGTATCTAGACTCAGTGGAATATTTGGGACACACGTTATCTAAAGAAGAAGTGATACCTAAAAAATCTCTGGTTGAGGCTATCCTCAAAGCTCCTGCTCCTGATTCAAGGGATAAACTACTTTCTTTTTCTGGTCTCTGTGAATATTCTAGTAAGTTCATCAAAAACTTTGCGTCTAAGATGGAACCTTTGAGAGAACTGACTAGGAAGAATGTTGAATTTGTATGGAATGAAAGGCAACAAAAAGCTTTTGAGAGAATTAAGGCTGAAATGATAACTGCCCCTACTTTAAAACCGTATTGTGTCAATAAGATGTGCATACTTACTGTAGATGCAAGTTTATATGGCCTTGGTGGAGTTCTATCACAACGAGCTGGAAAGGAAGAATGGAATGTGGCTTTCGCTTCCCGCACACTTAATGTCACAGAGAGGCGCTATGCTGTCATTGAGAGAGAATTGTTAACCTGTGTGTGGGCGGTGGAACATTTATGTAAATATATTTGGGGAGCACGTTTTGTTTTAAGAACAGATCATAAGCCTCTTGTAACCATTTTGTCTCCTGGTGGAGGTCAAAATGCTACTGCTCGCATAGCAAGGTTAATGTCTCGCTTACAAGAATATAACTTTCAGGTAGAATATGTACCAGGAAAAATCAATGTGACAGCTGATTGTCTTTCTAGGTTGCCAGTGATTTAAATGAGGAAAGTGATGATGAGGAGGAAATTGTTGCCAGCATTGAGGAAGTGGTCTCAGGGAAGTTTTGTACCATTTCTGAAGAAATGTGGAAAAGTGCCATGGAGTGTGATAGCTTGCTTCTTAAAGTTACTGAATTTATGAGAGAGGGATGGCCTTCCAAGAATGACATTCCTGCAGATTTGTTCCCGTATTGGAAAATTTCAAGTGAACTTGAGGTAGAAGGTGATTTATTGTTCAAACAAGGTAAATGTATTCCGCCTTTATCCCTTCGTGATCGCATTTTATCTCTAGCTCATGAAAGTCATCTGGGCCTGTCCTCCATGAAGAGATTGATTAGAACTGTGTTTTGGTGGCCTGGTTTAGACAGATTTGTAGACAGAGTCGTAAGAGAATGCCCTGATTGTATCAACAGTGAAAAGATGCTCAAGTACAATTCTGCTCCTTTAATTTCTGTGGAGTGGCCTGAATTTCCGTGGCAAAAGATAGGTTTTGACATCGCAGGTCCTTTTAATTTTTTACCTTGTGAATGCAGATTTGCTATGGTGATAATTGATTCTCACTCTAAATGGCCCGAAGTCAAACTTGTACCTCATGTTAATACTTGTAATGTTATTGAGTTTTTCAAGGAAGTCTTCGCCAGAGAAGGTTATCCAGAAGTACTTATTACTGACAATGGAGTGCAAATGAAATCTCATGATATGGCAGACTTCCTTAAGTTTTTTAACATTCGTCATGTCACAACGTCTTTGTACGAACCTCAGGGTAATGGTCAGGTGGAGAGGTATGATAGAGTTTTGAAACAAGATATTTTGTGGGCACGAAGTTTTGGTCAAGAGTGGAAAGACAAACTGAGAGAGAAGTTATGGTTGTATCACATAACGCCCCATTCTACCACTGAAGTTTGCCCGTTCAAATTGTTGAAAGGAAGGGAGCCTATCTCTAAATTATGTCCATGGTGGTTCAGGAAGAAGAGTGTTGGAAGTCCCTGTGTAGAGAACAAGAAAGATGTAGCTCTGAGGGTACAACAGAAACAATTGAGATACAAACACTATTATGACGTTAGAATGAATGTCAAGCAACCCCATTTCATGGTTAGAGACTGGGTCAGAATACGTAAACCAGGTATTTTGGTTACAGGTGAAACCAAATTTGGTAGACCCATTAAAGTTATTAAGGTTAATCGTAACAGTGTGATCACCCAGGATGGCAAAGTATGGAATGTCAGAAGGGTGGCCAAATGTGTGGGAGTCTGCTCTTAATATCGTTAAGAGATAGAAAATGTATTACAAGTTTTATTAACCTGTGTTTATATTTGAGCCTGTGTATATATTTATTATTTTCTTCAGTTTGTTAAAGAAGGTAAATGTGTTACATTCTTTCTTTTATCCTTGTTCCTTCCCCTTTAAGCTTTTGTGTATGTTTGATTCTGGCACCTGCCAGCTTTGTTAAAGTTCTTAACAGAACTAGAACTTTATCATTCCTGGATCGATCTGCTGCCTGGATGGTACTGTGCCTATGAGATTAAAACTTATCTCCACCTTTACTTGGATTGTGCCCTTTTATTCAGAACTTTACAGTTATGCATCAAACAAAAGGACCAACATGTCCTCCATCTCAAACAGAGACAAGGAGAGGGAAAACAGTGTTCTAGATGCTGAGGCCTACTCTTGCCTACGGTTAAAGTGCCCAGGCACAATCAACCGGGGTCATCCAGGGGCTTGATCTTGCAGAGAGAGTTCACAATTTCAGAAACTGATGAAATGGCACTAGGATACTACACTATGCAAAAGGGAAATCCCACATACCCCATAAGGCCCTATTACCTGTAGAATAGAATGTTGATGGAGGAGGGCAGAATGGAAGAGGACCTGGGCACTAAAGGTGATGAGTGGCAGTGGAATATAAGCAAACTGGATGAGGAGCTTTGCAAATGGACAAACTGGATAGGTACATGGAACACTGGCTGAAGGGATTGATGGACATAGATGGACTGTTGTTTACAAGTGCAAGCAGGTGCCATAATGGTTAGGCACCCCATGCCCAAGATCCTATGTATGTACTGCAGGGCCTGAAAAGGGGTTTCTGAATGGAGTTGATAGGGTAAAAGATGCAGAGGACTGACCTTTGATTGAAAACGTCATTGAAAGGTAGCAATCAAGTTCCTGAGTCTCTAAGCAAATGTGGTCCAGAAACAAAGGCTGTGAGGATGTTCAGAGCTTTATAATAGGAGAATTTTGGAATGAGGTAAGAGAGAGTTTAGTGAACACAGCTGTTTGTTCATTAATGAATAGTAGCCTCTGTGTTTCAACCAACAGGTCCTACTGAAACTATTTATCAAAGACCACATCAAAATCCATTGACTTGTAAAAGGACCATGATAATTCACGAGGAGGAAGGCAATGGTACTTTGGAGAAGTTCTCCCTCTGGCCTATTTGAAGAACGTCTAATGCAGTGAGGGGTAGGTAAATATGTTACTGTGCGACGTGTAGGTAGGGGTTTCAGAAGGCTCTGTTAGGTCAGCTAGTTCCTCACAATAAACAACACTGAAACAACTGATAAAAAGGCCCAAACTAGATCTATTGACCTTTGAGGACTGAGTAAGTTTCATCTAACAGTGTGATTTCATATGGGAGAATGTCTAACTTGGACATGTCTAAAAGCAAGTAAGATAGTAATAACTCTCAGAACTTGTTAGGGTTTAAAAGAAAGGTAGGATGAGTGTGAGAAGATATCCCAGGTGGATCTTGAAACACGTGATGTCAGATGAGCAAGGAGAAAACTGATCGAGAAACGATGACCTCATCACTCCGTTCTCCTGCTTTCAAATACATAATAGTTGTGATCATTTCCTCAGTTGAATCCCCAGCTCTAGGACTTAAGGTCTAAGAGCTGTGTTGGTTATCCCTATAGGCCAGATCATTGAGGTAATCTTTTAAGTGATGGTGTGATTTGCCTTCCGAAAAATTAAGGTTCATCATCTGCTAGCAGGAGGACTCTTCACTACAAGAATCCCCACAGGGATGCAATCTGACTGAGATACAAATTTCCATAAAATGGTGTCTTTAGGACTCAGCATGAATTCTCCCCAAACTGGCATAATGATAGCAGGATTTTATTTTCAAAAAATAAAGTTGTCAAAGGAATAGGGTGCATTGTCATGAATAAGCTGTATCAGGGGGCTGGGGCACATTAGAGAACTTATATGGGTATTGTGAAAGGCTTGGCCCACCTTCAGTGTTGCTACCACAAAGGTAACAGCCAGAGGAGAACGGACATAGTCTGAGGCTTATGTCAGAAAGAGGTGTGGCCAGCTGTCGCTTTCTGTGATGTCGTTTGTGTGGCTCAGTGAGCATCAGCAACCTCATTCTGAACTTGCATGTCAATCTCAGAACCAGGTGGTACTTCTTTCAACTGCAGAAGACTCTTGGACAACCCTCAAACATTCCTGTGGCCCTTCTGGACTACAAACTCACCCACCTTAAAAAGATTCGAACAAGGCTGGGGGGGTTCACTGGTACCTCAAGGGGCATGCTCGCTAACCCCAATTCAAACATATGTAATAGTTCACACTTTGAGCAATGCAGAGCTTTGCTGTTTATGGTAGGGTTGGTAGGACATGTCACACATGGTATGGGGCACTTGGAACCAAGTTCCTGAAGGCATCACAACGTTCTCTATTTTAAAGCCCTAGCAGGATCTGGTGACATCACATGTTTCCCTAGTTGTGCTAGATGACCTCAATTTGCTTTCAGCTGCAGAACTCCAAAAGGGCCTGGTTACATCACAATGGCCTCTGCTACTCGGCCTGACACTACCTGATGACATCATTGTATTAAGTACTACGGAACGAGAGCAGACTTTGATGATGTAACAGCTTTCAATATTACGGAACCAAAGCAGCACTTGATTGCAGCCGCGGCTCGTGCAGGTAAGAGCGGCGGGGCGGGTGGGGGGGGATTCGACAGACAACCACGAGGGAAAATAAAATAAATAATTAATTTTCCCTTGTCGTCGTCTGTCGAAATCCCCCCCCCCCACTCGGCCCCACTGCCCCACCGCTTTTACCTGCACGGGCCGCGGCTGCTTGATCACATCACAGTTGGCTAGGACTGCTAGATCAGCAGTTCTTAACCTTTTGACTTCTATGGACCCCCACCGAATCCTTACCGGAATTGGGGGATTCCCACTGACTCATTATTGGAAGCTGGGAACCCCCTGCCTAAGCAATTTCTATGATTTTAAACTCTAAACAATAGACAAAAATATAGAAACAAGTATACACCAAACAAATGCTAAAAAGAATTTCTTGAATTCATAATATAAAAAAGGTTTTCAACATTTAAATTTTGCTTATTTATTTGTAAAACCTTTATTAATATTTTTTACATTTTGGAAAACAGCCGTGGACCCCCTGAGTAGGCCGTGTGGACCACAGATTAAGAACCAAGGGGCAGATTTACAAGCCCCTTGCGCCACTTTTGCGTCACTTTTCCCATGTTAAAAATGACGCAAAAGTGACGCAAGGGGCTTGTAAATCTGCCCCCAATTTGCTAGATAACTTACTGTGAACAGGCAACCGAATGCAGTATGGGTGCTCTAGTCTAGGCTCACTTCACATTAATAAGGACAGGGAAAGTGCTACCCGTCATCATAGAGTGGTCTGTAGATGCTACTGGCAGTACCAGATGACGTCAAGGTGCCCTCCGAGTTACCCTCCGATAGCGTTTAACATAGTGCACATGTTTAATTATCAAAAAAACAAGTTGTCCCTTGATTCATTCAATCAACAAGAACACCCTATGAATAGTGGAGTTCTTAATTCATATAAAGCACATAGATAAACTATTAAAAAAAAAAATGTTTTACTCAAAATCCCTGAAACACTCAAACAATGATCCCACTATAACATACAGTGCAAAAAGGTCAATTTATTTCTTTAGTGCATGTGAATATTATTAAAATACAATTTATATAATAAAACACCTATAATAAAACACAATGCATCAGTTCAACATGAAGGCTCTAGCTTACTCCATCCGGCACAATCTGGTTTCAGAGCTGCCTATAGCACTGAGTCCGCTCTAGTGGAAGTCTCCGAAGCTATTCGGGACTGCTTGGACTCTGGTGGAAGCGCGGCCCTCATAATGCTGGACCTCTCGGCAGCATTTGATACCGTCCCCCATTCGCTGCTTTTGGCTCGTCTGGCGGACATAGGTATCTCAGGTTTGGTCTGGAGGTGGCTGAAATCTTTCCTCTCTCGCCATTTTCATCCCTGCCTCAATCAGTGACCACGGGAGTGCCGCAGGGGTCCTCTTTGAGTCCCCTTCTCTTTAACATTTACGTCACTCCTCTGGTCCAGTTGGCGGAAGATCTGGGAGCCAAGATCGTCGCGTACGCCGACGACACCCAACTCCTGTTGACTTGGGATAGATCGGAGTTTGCTACTCTGGAGGCAAAAAATTGCTTGACAGCTGTTTTTCAGTGGCTCTCAGCGGCTCAGCTCAAATGCAATGAAGATAAGTCGGAAATCCTTCTCTATGGGAATTTTCCTCTCTGGTTTAGAGAATCTCTTTGGCCATCCGACTATCCACTGCCATGCTCCTCTGGCCAACCAGTTAAGAACTTGGGTGTTTGGTTCGATGAGCAGTTATCTTTCTCGACCCAAATTAAAAAGCTGGCCGGGGGCTGTTTTGGGATACTAAAGTCCCTTAAGAAATTTCTTCCTCTGCTTCCTAGGGCAGCGAAGGAAACGGTGACCCGGGCACTGATCCTGTCTCGCATTGACTATGCCAATGTGCTGTACATTGGCCTTCCGGACTACACTCTCAATAAATTGCAGGTGGTCCAGAATGCGGCAGCTAGGCTCTTGTTTAATATTCCTATCAGATGCAGTGTTAGGCAACACCTGCGTAGGCTGCACTGGCTGCCTGTCACTAAACGTATAAAGTTTAAGGCCTTGGTTGTCGCGCACCGTGCTTTACATGCGTTGGGGCCTGCTTATCTAAGAAAGCGCTTTGCGTTTTATACTCCTCTAAGACATCTGAGGTCTGCATCTCAGCTTCTTGCCCAGATACCCCGTGTTCGCCTCCAACGAATGGGGGGCAGGTCTTCTGCCTTTAGGGCGGCTACAGCCTGGAATTCCCTGCCTTATTCTTTTGCGCAGCATTCAGGATCTGGGGCAATTTAAGAAACAGCTCAAAACATTCCTGTTCTAATCAGTTTATCACTTTCAGCACCTCATGGCTCGCGCCGGGACACTCTTTGAAGTATCTGTGCACGTTACAAACTTCAGTAACATAACATAACACAACACGGTCCCGGCCGGCTCCCGCCTCCTGCGGGAGCCGGAATTGCTTTGTACACCCAGGGAGCTGCTGACATGCAGCTCCCTCGGTGTTAAAAGCAATCTTTGCTCCGCTTTGAACAAGTGAGAGCAAAATGCTCTCGCTTGTTCAAAGCAGAGCACACTTGTTTGCTATGGGATGGCAGGAGCACTGCTGTGCAGTACGTCCAATTCAAAGCTGTAATA
Organism: Calotriton arnoldi; assembly: GCA_963921515.1. Taxonomy (NCBI): domain Eukaryota; kingdom Metazoa; phylum Chordata; class Amphibia; order Caudata; family Salamandridae; genus Calotriton; species Calotriton arnoldi. The sequence continues at coordinate 51,598 of CAWUFW010023437.1, forward strand.
CTGTGCATAGAGTGGTAAGAGGCTTTTGTTATTTTACAGCTCTGCATAGATAGCACTGCGCTAGTCTTATGCTTAAAAACTTTGCTGTAGAAATGGCAAAAGACATTGTCTCTTTCTATCTTGGCGTGGATGGCACTGTACTAATCCTATGCTTAAAAACTTTGATAGAAAAGCAGACATTTGAGGTGAGCAGATCTAGAGTGTCGCAGGTGTTGAGGGTGCTCTATACAGGAGCTGCTTTCCACCTAAACTTGAGAACTGCCCAGAGTTCTCAGCTTCTTTTTTGCATAATTTATGCATCACTCTATGCCTGAAAGGGTATTGTTTTGACTTATACTGGGTGCTCCCTTGTGTCTGGACAAAGCTATACCTCTCTGAAGAGCTCTAATGAAAGCAAAAAACGTGTCATGGGTTGCTTTTATTCATTTCAGGATGGCTTGGTTGGTATTTTACCAATTCAAAGCTGTAATACTGTGTCTGGAGTGGTAAGAAGTTTTCTGTTATTTTACAGCTCGGCATGAATAGCACTGTGCTAGTCCTATGCTTAAAGACTTTGCTGTAGAAATGGCAAAAGACTTTGGGGGATATTCTCAAGAACGTGCGATAATCTTCGCCAAAATATGTCAACGCAATTTTTCACATCGCCGACTATCGCGGGAAAATATCTCCGTGTTAACGTCGTATTCCCAACACGGCGGTAACATGCGATAGTCTCCCGACAACGTGTCAAATGTCCGCGTTAAAATTACCTGGACGGCGATAAAAATCTAAACCCGAACGTGAAAAAAGTTGCGATGTGCCCAACTGCGATAAAAAATTCCGCGATAAGCAGCGCCAGGCCTGCAAGTCACACAAGTCAGACAGGAAAAACCACTATAAAAGCGGCAAACAAAAACACAACCAAGACACAAACAACCGCGAAGCACAATGGAGGTAGCCGGAGCAAGTACAGAGGACAACCAGAACCCCACAAGCCCCACGGAGGACCAGCCTGGGACCATCATTGGGGAGACGGTGGCAGGATTTGGGGGACCTGACCCAACAGCAACACGGTGAGTAACGACCAGGGACTGGGGGGAAAGGGGGAGATGGGCACAGTGGCACACATGCACAATTAAGTATAGCACATCTGCGGACAAACCATGCCCAAGAGTCACAACTCCGAACAAGAGACCAATTTACCTAAGTCCGCAACATCTCAGCACTGCATAAGCACAGAAGTGAAAGGCACACCGCCTGAAAGGGATAAGGGCCAGCCAAATCAGAGCTGAAGGGGCAACTCACCCACAATGCAGCACGCACACATAAGAATCAGAGCACCTCAACATTGACAACAATGTGGTACAAACTGCAACATTCCCACAACAGAACAGAGGACACAACTGCTGCCGCTTGTGTGTAGAAAATGGCCATTCGCATGTGGCATAGCAGGAAACTGTGAGATGATAATGTACAAGTACACCCTCACATCCCTGATGGTGCAGAAATGTCAACTGTCCTGCATCAAATTGGCATCTCCTCACAAACAGTCACAATGTACATTGTCATGCAGTCTGTATGTAAACTTGTCCAATGCGTGAACATACATGTGAACACAATGTCAATCTGCATCTCCCCTTCACATTGCAGAGGGAGAATCAACACCTCCTGCAGAGAAGACCCAACAACACAGCACTGATGATGAAGAGGACCACACCAACATCTACACCGACGCCCTCCAACAGCTCATGGACAGCTCCAGCACTCCACCTCCAGCAGCAGGGCAGCCCAGCTGCATCGATGAGACCCCACCCCCTGCACAGACCACACAGCAGGAAGCACCCACCACCACGACTGTCTCCCAGGACCCCCACGACCAACACATGGCATTCCAACGCCGTGTGTACGGGTGCCAGGAGAAGATGGCTGACCAGCTGCGGGTGGGGTCCGAACTCATGTCTGCCAAACTAGATGCCATACGTGGGTGTCTAAGTCCCATCAGGGATGACTTACAGTCCCTAACGGACACCCACTGTCAGCTCCATGCTCTCCAACAATCCATGGCTGACATCGCTGGAGTCATGACTCTGAGCCGAGAACAACTGTCTAGTCAGAGTGGCTCCAGCGATGTCAGCCGGGAGTTGGGACACATAAGGAGAATGATGTAGAGCTTGGAGTGGATGCAGGCGGAAAGAATGTTTGCCACGGCTGCACATCAGTCAGATGTAGCTGTGATCCTCCATGCCCTGCAGATCCTCATTATGGCATTGCCACCACAAGGCCTGGCGCGGATGAATGCTGCTGCTACTACTCCATCCACATCTCCGCCCCCTGAAGTGTCAGTGCCACACACTGCGGCAGACATTCCACCTCCAGCCCCTGATGTGTCACTGCCACACAGTGATGCAGACAAAACACCACCACCCGCATTTGAGGCACCGGACACATCAGAGGACGGAGATGATGATGAATCGGGCTTTGTGGTAAGAATGAAGTGGTAGCATTCATCTCCGCCATATGGCCTGTTTCAGCTTGGTTCTGCCCTCTGCATCATGCCCTGGAATAACACCTTCCACTGTCCTCCGATACACTCAGCGACAATCACCTTGGACCTCGACATGGACTGCCATATTTGGTTTGGTTACCAATGACACAGCAAGCACACTGCGGACTGAAGTCTTCCACTCCCGATGAACTTGTCAATCCCTAAAGGACTCCGGCTGGCCCTCCACGGGGCAACATTGCAAGTGGGGTTTGCATGGCCCTGTACTGGTCCAGCTTCAACACTCCACTGAATGTGAATAAAACATTCTAATTCACACAGATGTTTCATGGCTATGCTCAATCAAGTATGAAAGTATGGATGAATGTAGGGACAGCGATTCCACAAAAAGGTACTCCCTGGGTAATGCTATCAGTTCGCATGTATGGCCGTGACCCAGATAGGCAGTGAGACACACATTGTCATTCAAACCAACACTCATCACAGTTGAATACAAGTGAAGGTGCGTAGACTTTATTAGCATGTGCGTGTCAGTACGGGCAAGATTAGTGCCACAACATGCAGACCAATGCAGCAGTATGTCAGAATGAGGAACGTTGCCAAGCGCCGCTGACCACTCCGGGGGAGTGCCTCACCTTTCACAGGTGTGTGTTGTTCGGCGTTGTTTTCCGCTCATGTATTCGGAGTCCAGGCGAATGTAGCCATGTCCACTGTTGTCGTGGGATATGTGACCAGATCTCCAAGATGCAACAAGGTGTTGGGACATGTGCAATGGGTTCCAATCTGTTGTGGCTGCAAGTACGTAGTTACTCGTCCATGAAAGTGATTGCAGCTTCGTAGGCTATCATTTCCAACATGAGCTCGTTGTCGACTTCATCAAACAGGACGGCGAGGCCATCCATTAGCAGGTCCGGACAGATGTGCTGCGTCCACCCCCTTTCACCAATTAGCACTACAGCCCAATAGGGCAGCGGTTCAATGTGGTCACTGCACACGAGGAGTTGTGCAATCTCCCAGGTCCAGTTACCAGCATGTATGCCAAGTATCAAGGCATCCCATAAACGGGTATCACAGTGACACTCCTGGTCGTGGGCCAACAGGGGGCGCACACACATGTCAAAATCCAGTTCGGCTACCGTCCTGTTGGATAGGCAGACATCCATGGACCACTCGAATATGCACGATCGACAATGCAGCACAGGCTGAACGCAGGTGATGTTGGCAAGGCGGAAGCTTAGCCGGTAACTGATCCGCAGCATTGCCAATGGCAGTACCCCCAGTAAATGCAGCATACGTACACGGTACAGTTCCACGTGACAGGGGTTGTGCATGTGTCCGGGATGTTCTGCCTTTGCGTTTGTGGCTCTGGTTGAAGCGGCACTGTCCTAACCTGCGCCAGTTCTGTGGATGAAATGCCACAGCTCGGATCAATGAGTTGTTTTAGTGTGCAACTGTTGTACGCCTGGGATGGCATGGGAGTAAGTGTGAAGGCCATTCCATGCAAGATAACTTTGAGCAAGGACTTCTGTGTGTGGGGTGTGTATACGTTGGTCTTTCATCAGGCTGTGCGTAGTGTAGGAGTCGACATCAGCTGCTATAGTATCTGTCAGGGGGTGCCGGGCATATGCAATTCCGAGGTCGGAGGTGCAGATGTGCTTCCGCCTGATAGTTCAGACAAAGGAGCTTTCATCCCTTATGTTAGTCTCCCATTTGTTTGCATTCAGGAAATGTGAAGTGGCTTGTTGGGGATGGGGTGGGATGTGTGCGACTTGGGGATTCATGTTTGACATGTTTTGCATGTGACAAATGTGCAGCATCACTGTGTGTTACGTTGCCTCACAGCTGCTCCTCCCTCCCCCGAGACTATTTACTTGTGCGCGCAGCGCGGTTGCATCATTTTCACTCCTACGGCACACCCTTGTTATGCCTGTCTGCGCATGTCCACAAGTCTGACAACTACACTGTGATGTTGTCCGTTGAAGGTGGGCGGCCACGTGAGTGTAGGCCTATGGTAAGGATAGGGCGGACACAGATGTAGAGTCCATGCTAGGCTGAACTCACGCTGCGAGTAGGTCTAGGCATTTGGCTCTTGCTGCGGCATTACAGATACACACAACACTTGGCATGTATGAGCCAAGACCCCGAGAGGTCTTGCGCTCCTTCATTTCTCCGTTCGTGCGAGCCCGCCCTCAGGGTGCATGCTACATTGCAACATTGTCGATTGCGGGCAGGGTGGCGCCGACACTACAACAGAGACACACGCATTAGTTACTTCCTTGTCCAGGCCAGAACCAAACCACGCCCAGAGCCCCATGAAAATCCTTCACACCCCTACGCTGGCCTGGCGTACGCCGGCCCAGCCCACTCCGCTTACGCTTACAGGGGGGGACGACACGGATACATGACCGGGGTCTTCCCCACTGCCTGAGGTAACATGGTTTCGTCCACTGTCCACAACACTGCAAACACCAGCAGTATGTGTCCACATGGACATGTCTGTGCTCTGCATACTGTAGTCTGTCCAGCACATCACCGCCACACTTGGCATTGTGTACATTCTTATTCATGGGTGACTTGCCTCCTTCACACATACTTGGTTCCCACCTCTCCCCACATTCTGCAATTGTGTGGCTAAGGGGCCATGCCGTTTTGGGAAGGTCAGCTGTCTTGTTCTGCGCTGCCTTGGTGGTAGTCTGGGGGGGGGGTCCTGGGGGTGGTGGCAGTGGCTGTTGTGGCCCTCTTGGGTCTCCGAGCTGCATGGTCAGTAGCTCCATGGCATGTGTTGGTCTTCAGATGTGGCTCTGGGCTGGGCTCCCTTTCATGCTGCAGGTTGTCGTCCTGCTTTACACCAGTAAAAGGCAGGTGTTAAATCCCTGCTGCTAACGCGCCTTATCGCCTTTTTTTGGGTCGCATCGCGGATCTGGCTGGTCGTTGAGATAATCGCGAAGTGGTGTATTCGTGTGTTTTTGCACAGGAACGCCTACTCTGCATATCATTAGTGTTTATTGTCGCTCTCATCCGTGGCGATGTTTTTTGCCGAGGATATCGCTGGGAAACTGGCGATATCGGCAGTTTGCACCAGCTTGAGAATAGGGCGATAAGTCTATCGCCACTTTTGCGGCGCTAAAGTGCCGATAAATCGGCGCTGACTCCTTGAGAATATGCCCCTTTGTCCCTTTCCATCTCGGCGTGGATGGCACTGTGCTAATCCTATGCTTAAAAGCTTTTATAGAAAAGCAGACATTTGAGGTGAGCAGATCTAGAGTGTCGCTGGTGTTGAGGGTGCTCTATACAGGAGCTGCTTTCCACCTAAACTTGAGAACTAACCAGAGTTCTCTGCTTCTTTTTTGGATAATTTTGCATCACTCTATGCCTCCAAAGAGCTTATATATGCGCCAGTAGGTAGTTATAGTTAGGACCTAGTTTCCATAGGAAAAGCGTTTTTTGATTTGCCAATATCTTTGGTGCCGTTTGACGAATTTTCGCGAAATATTCAAAACTAATGGCCCACTCTGGTCAGCTCCTGTCTTGAAAGTTTTTGGTTCATTCGTCAAGCGGGGACCGAGAAAAAAGGGGGGTTCCAAAACGCATTTTCTCCATGTTAATTTCCATAGGAACTTTTGTCGCGACTACAGCCTGAACTGCCAAACGGAATTACACCAAATTTGGCAGAGAGGTAGCTCTTGGCCCAGAGTGCACTCTTTGCTTTAAATGGTGTAAATCCATTCAGAAGTTCCTGATAAATTTAAAAATAAAAAATATCGATATCTGGTGACCGCAGTGGATCCGCGAACCCTCCCGATCACGAGCTTCATTTTGATTGGCTGTCAACACTCCAAACCAAGAAGTGTTGGCAGCCATCTTGTGACTCGGTAAAATAGAGTCACAAGAAAAAAGGGAGTAAAATGATTAAAAAAAAGAAAAGGGGGCAGGGTAGAAACACCCTAAAAGCATTTTTTTGTAAAAAAAAATCAGCAAATCCCGCCGAAAAAAAAATGAAGTGCGGTGTCTCTCGCTTTGTTTTAATGAGCTGCTGGGTGGGCCAGGTCCCGGGGGCAATATGCAAAATATATGCGGGGGCTGCGCGGCCCCCGCAGCCCCGGGTACTGCCACCTCTCCATGGCTTTAATAATTATGCGCAGGGGGCACGCTGCCTCCCTGCAGCTTTCTATAATTATGGGCGGGGGGGCCACATGGGCCCCCCAAGCCCCAGGGACCGCCACCTATCCGGGGCTTTAGCTAATTATGGGAGGGCCTCGCTGGCCCCCCAAGCCCCGGGGACCTCCCCAGGGCTATTATAAAAAGTAAGTGTGGTGGGGCTCGAGCCCCCCCATACTGCCCCGGGGACCACCAGCTCCCCGGGGCACTAATTATTGAAATGCGTGGGTCTGTTGCGGAACCCTGGCCCCGGGGACCACCACCTCCCTGGGGCTTTAAACTTGTTTGGAGGGGGGCCGCGCGGCCCCCCTCCCGGAGCCCTAGATGGCCCTGGGGACCGACACCCCCCAGGTCCGGCTCCAGCAATGGCCCGGGGTGCCCACCCCTGGGACATTGCAGTTTGCAATGACGGGGCGGGAGCATGGCTTCCGCCCTGTCATTGCAAACTTGTGCTTCACTTCATGGAAGCAAGAGCAGGAAACCACCTCTCGCTTCCATGAAGCGAAACAGTATTGCTTTTGGAAGGGAAGCTCCCCTTGTCCAAAAGCAATGCTGGCTCCCGCAGGAGGCGGAGAGCTGGCTATTACTGCGGGGGCATTGGGCCTCCATCCGCGGTACCCAGCGTAAGGCCAGGCCCCGGGGGATGGGGTCCCCTGGACCATAATTGGCCTCAGGAGGGTGGCCACGCGGCCCCCCTCCAAAATAAAATTTTTAAAAATCAAGGCTGGCCAGGCCCTGTGGGTTGGTGTCCCCGGGGCCATAATTGGCTTCAGTAGGGGGGCCATGCTGCACCCCCTCCAAAAAAAAAAAGGAAAGGCTGCCCAGGCCCTGGGGGATGGGGTCCCCAGGCCAATAGTGGCCCAGGGAAGGGGGGCCATGCGGCCCCCCTCCTGTACTAAAAAAATGTAAAAAAAATTATAAAGAGGCAAAGCCCCGGGGGATGAGGTCCTCTTGTGTCCTGAGGACCTCAGAACTAAAGTGGACTTCATCCTCCGGGCAGCAGTGCACCAGGAGGCGCGTTTGCAGAGTGGTGTAAAAAGGGGGCATGGCCTCAGTCAACTCTCAGCAATCCAGCTGTATGGGGCTTACTGGTGGTACATGGTGGGCTAGTTGGCCCCCAGGGACCCTCAGGATTCAAGGGTACTTAATCTCCCAACCCAGATCGCGCCAGGAGGCATGTTTGCAGAGTGGTGGAGAAAGGGGGTGTGGCCTGTGTCCACCTGTCAGCAATCCCACTATCTGGGGCATACTGGAGGTATCAGGTATGCTAGTTGGCCCCTGAGGAGTGCCAGCAGTGAAGGGGACTTTAATCCCCATCCAAGAGCGCGCCAGGAAGTGCGTTTGCAGAGTGGTGGGGAAAGGGGGCGTGGCCTGGTATAAGAACTTAGCAATCCTGCTGTGTGGGACTTACTTGAGGTAATAGGAGGGGTAGTTGGCCCCCAAGGTTGACCTTGGGGGCCAACTCACCCTTCCTGTTACCTCCAGTAAGTCCCACACAGTGGGATTGCTAAGAGGTCTTCAGGATGCCACACTCACCTTTCTCACCACTCTGCAAACGCGCATCCTGGCACAGTACTGGTTGGGGGATGAAGTCCACTTTACTCCTGAGGGACTTTGGCGGCCAAGTAGCCCTCTTGGTACCTCCTGTAAGTCCTACGCAGCGGAATTCCTGAGTACTGGTCGGAGGCCCAGGCCCCTTTCTGCACCACTCTGCAAACGTGACTACTAGGTTATAGTTAGAAATAAGCATTTAAAAAACCTTAGAAATTCACTGAAAAAACATAGGTTTCAGGGACGTTATAGTTAGAAATTTGCATTTAAAAAACCTTAGAAATTCACTGAAAAAACCATAGGTTTCAGGCACGTTAAAGTTAGAAATTAGCATTTAAAAAACCTTAGAAATTCACTAAAAAACCATAGGTTTTAGGGACGTTATAGTAAGCAATTAGCATTTAACAAACCTTAGAAATTCACTGAAAAAACCATAGGTTTCAGGGACGTTATAGTTAGAAATTAGCATTTAAAAATCCTTAGAAATTCACAGTTAGTTGGACATTTCACTCTTACAAACCCATCATTGATGTCATTTGAGATGTCATCAGTGATGTCATCAGTGATGTCACTGACCATGCCATGAGTGATGTAATATGTGATGTCATCAGCAGTGCAATCCGGGGGCGCGAGTTATAGTTAGCTCAACTAACCATAACGGCCCAATTTCTCTGGTTTTGTAAGAGTGAAATGTCCAACTAACTATAAAGTCCCTGAAACCTATAGTTTTTTCAGGGAATATATATATATAACTTTCACTCACTTGTGGTCCGTGCCCGTGTATCTAGGAGTGGGATCGGGAAGACGTGATATATATATATATATATATATATATATATATATATATATATATATATATTATACAAAAAAGAGTTGCCTCTAGGTGGGATGCACTCCCAGTTGGAAATTACGCCAAAGCAAGGGCACACGCCATGAACAAAGTCCTTTTCTGGTTTACCTGCCAGACGCGTTTCGGGCCAACACCCTCTTCAGTGGCAGACCATGTGACGTGCCGGCATGCGGCAACCACCAGTAAATCCCCATAATAATAACGCTCAGGTGAACCACCTGAAGCAATGCTTCCTGGGACTGGTGGTTCAGTAAAACCCAAGTGGGTCACCGCCGGCACTCACATTCAAAAATGTCTTAAAAAGGATTGCCGATGTTCGCGCCGGCACCCCTGCATATAACAGGCACCTCCTGTTCCACAGTTAGCTGCCCCAATAAAGCAGCCGCGGACCCGCAAGTGTTTCGCGGTGGTGCAATCCCGCGACCAGGCAGGCCGCTGTACAAAATGCAAAAAAGAGTTGCCTCTAGGTGGGATGCACTCCCAGGTGGAAATTACGCCAAAGCAAGGGCACACGCCATGAACAAAGTCCTTTTCTGGTTTACCTGCCAGACGTGTTTCGGGCCAACACCCTCTTCAGTGGCAGACCATGTGACGTGCTGGCATGCGGCAACCACCAGTAAATCCCCATAATAATCACGCTCAGGTGAACCACCTGAAGCAATGCTTGGCGTAATTTCCACCTGGGAGTGCATCCCACCTAGAGGCAACTCTTTTTTTGTAAGTAATATATATATATATATATATATATATATATATATATATATATATATATATATATATATATATATATATATATTTGTCTCCAAGTGCAAAAGATTCCACCTGTCCAGTGAAAAGTCACGAGCCACTCAGTTTTCAAGTGCAAAGGTATTTTTAATAGGCTGAGAAAAAAGACGCGTTTTGACCTCACACGGGGTCTTGGTCACATGACCATCATTTTTTTGCCAAGTCTTTTTAAAGAAAATAGAGTGTCACGCAGGATGCGACAATAAAAGACATAAAGAAAAGATTGAAAAGATTAAAAACATGCTTCATTATGTTCGGCAAATTTCATTCTAGGATAGAATTCACATAATTCATTTGTGAAACAGTAAATCAACTCAACATGTTAATAATGTAGACTATTGGCATAGTTTACCACATGCAAAATTATAAATCATTCTTGAATAGTACAATGCTATTGCTGTTATATAATTACACATCTTACTATGATCAAATGCAATCTGGGTATTCAAATCTGTGGTTTCCAATCATCATGAAACAAGGTGGGCTTAGCTACAGTTAATTTGGGTTTAGTACCCCATTGGAATTGCTTTTTGTCATTACTGTCTCACTGGTTCACAAATTTGTCCTAATTAAGGTTCCTTCATCATTACCGAAAAAAGATACTGCTATAGCTCTATCTTTTCACATATGTGTGTGACACATGCCACCTTATCACTTATATGGACATTCAATAATCCTACCGCTGTAGACTATTCTCAATAAGGAGAGGTGATTTTTGCGTGGAACATCTACATTCTCCAGTGCATTTTAACTCTCTACAAGTGACTACTTTTGTATTTAGGTCACTTGCGTCGCAATTGTCCTGTAATTAAACAAAAATATGCAAATAATACGAAATATGTAACATCAATCTTACATTCACCATATCTTCCTGAATAATCATGATGCGATCCTACATTCTTCTTGTCAATAGTCCTCAATCAACCTATGATCAGCAAAAAATTCTTCTCAGACTTAAAACCAAATTTATATTTGTTAAAAACCAACTTCACAAATCAGGGTCAGGAAACACTAATTCTCATTTATAAGTGTGTGTACAATTTGTGGGGGCTTATTTACAAGCCCCTTACGTCACCGGTGCGTCACTTTTTGTGACACACCGGCGGAGCATTTTACTGCCCCATATTTAGGACAGGAAAAGCCCCCCTGCATGGCTTTTCCTGTCCTTGTAAATATGGCCCCTTTACATGCAGCACTTTGCATGAAAGGGGCGTTCCATGGGTGTTGCTGTGGGTGATCCCACGCAACACCTGACACAATGGAACCTGACACATTTCCAGATTTATGAGAAATCGTAAACCTGGAAATGCGTCTGAATGCTACGGAGGCGTAGGGAGGCACAACGAGGAGAAATGTATTCATTTCTACTCGTTTTTTAGGTCTCGCCTGAGCCAGCGCATGCGCTGCACTGGCGAGACATTTAGTAAGTGGGCTTTTAAAAGTCCGACCACACGCTTTTGCTGGCCTCAAGCTTGCGGTTACACGCGCGTGCACGCGCACAGCCACCATCTGCTCGTCATGGCTCATTAACTCTCTCGTCATGCACACACACAACCCGCACCCCCTCTCTTCCTCATTAAGCATGAGATCAGTTTCACTTTCACGGCCGCGTCACTTTCACGGCCGCGCGGCCAATGCTTGTTATAAATGTAGACTTGTTCAAATATGAGCACTTTTATTTTACTTTTACATGGAGCCCTTACAGCGTAGCATGCCACGTTTTTTCTTTATCTTTAAGTATGGTGGCACAATAATTTGTTTTTTGTTTCACACGGAGCACTTCCAGCGCGGCATGCCACACTTTATTTTACTTTCACATGGAGCACTTCCAACACGGCATGCTGCGCTTTTTCTTTAAGTATGGCGTCACTATATATTTTTTTTGTTTCACACTGAGAACTTCCAGCACAGCATGCCTCTCTTTTTCTTTAAGTATGGCCGCCGCGCCTTTCTTTGTTTTACAAGCGAGACTCACCTCACAAAGTTTATTATTTGCATTGTATTTTGGCATGGTTTTGCTCACTTATAAAATGGCTGCCTCCCACAGCACTTCTGATCCTATCACTGCCGCTTTTCCTGCACTCTTTCATCTTCCCCGCATACCTCCAACACGGTATATGTTGGCTGCCATGTCGGACGAGCCTCGCCAACTGTCACTGCTTGTTCTAAAATGTCTCCCCTCTACTTCTCCTAATCATGGGAAGAAGTAGCAGCACCTGCGAGGTAGGCTGTTATCGTTCACGTTTGTGCCGATCTCTATGGTGTACCCGGCGGAGCAGAGCTGCACTCTCCCCCCTTGTTTTTTGCTTGCCCCGTAGTTTTGCTCTTTCCGATTGGCTGGGCTGTCTTTTGAGCAATGCTTTTATAACATAAAGCACTGATTTACTTATCAAAGAGGAAGTGCATGCATCTCTCCATGCAGTACATGGTGTTTCTGATATTGTTTTTATTTTTTACTGTTTCCCTGTGTGGTACTGTTGCCCTATTTCCCCACCCTCTCTGTGTTGCTCTCTCCCTTCCCAATCCGCTCCCTGCCCCACAAACAACACAAAAGCGCATTGATGCTACTATTTCTATTTTTTTTACATATACCTATACATCTCAGATCTGTACATTACAAAAAAAGAAAATCATAATTTCCGAATGCGCGTGCATGCGTCATCACGCATACACACGCCTATGAAATGATGTTACTTGGTGAGCACGTCACATTTAAAAAAAATTATATATAGAAAAATGCTGCTTATCGTTGTCATCCAGAGCTGTACAGCATTGGCAAAAAATAATTGGTAAGTTCAATAGGTCCCTAATGCTTGTTCCAGTGTGATTAATGTAGTACACTCCAGAGTTTTGAACTTAAAATGACTCTTTTACTAGATAAACAAGCATTGGCATAGCCAATAGGTCTCGCTTTTGGGACCTTATAAGTGTTTAGCCATGCAACAGTTGATGTTGTTGCACCAAGGATATTGTGCTGGATAACTAAACACTTATAAGGTCCCAAAGGCGAGACCTATTGGCTATGCCAATGCTTGTTTCCTCTTTCTATGCGTGCTGCATTCTGCAGCACACATAGAACGATGAAATCACCTCTGGTGATTGTTTATGTACAGGAAGGTGTCCCTTCCTGCACATAAACAATCATTAAAAAAATAACATTTTGCAAGTTCTATGTGTGCTAATGCAGCACACATAGAAGTTGAAAAACGCCATTTCAGATTGTTTATGTGCAGGAAGGGAACCCTTCCTGCATATAAACAATCATCCCTGTGACGCAAGCATCCTTGAACCATGGTGCAAGGTTGCCTGCGTCGGCGCATGGCAGCCCATTGTGCACCAGCGCAGGGGAGAGCACAGGAATGTGACGTATTTTTGTAAATATGTCGCATCCCTGTGCTTTGAAAGTACTGCAGCGTGACGCAGCCAAAGGGCTTGCGGGGCCGCGCTGCGGCACTTTCTTGTAAATGAGGCCCTTGGTCATTATTCATTCCCTGTGGGAAAATGGAGCCAGCCTGTAGAATCAGCCGTGATTCCAGCCTGCGTAAGGCAGACACATTTTCAAGACAGCAGCTGAAGTGACTGGCAAACTAGTTTTGAAACTTTGGCGAGGATTCGTCTAACAATGCCAAAATTATTGGCAAATAAAAAAATGCTCTTCCTATGGAAACTCCATCCTAACTTTAACTACCTACTGGCGACCACCAGTAGGTAATATATACACATATAAGCTCTTCGGAGGAGCCAATATATATATATATATATATATATATATATATATATATATATATATTCACTGAAAAAACCATAGGTTTCAGGCACGTTATAGTTAGAAATTAGCATTTAAAAAACCTTTGAAATTCACTGAAAAAACCATAGGTTTCAGACACGTTATAGTTAGAAATTAGCATTTAAAAAACCTTTGAAATTCACTGAAAAAACCATAGGTTTTAGGGACAGTTATAGTTAGTTGGACATTGCACTCGTACAAAACCCGTGAAATTCCCCTGTTATAGTTAGTTCAGCTAACTATAACTCGCGCCCGCAATGCACTGCTGATGACGTCACATATTACATCACTCATGACATGGTCAGTGACATCACTGATGACATCACTGATGACATCTCAAATGACATCACTGATGACATCACTGATGACATCATCCAGTGACTGTGTGTTTCTGTAAAGTTTAAATATGTTTAATATATATAGGGAAAGGCGTATTGAAGAATGAGTGGGTGTATAAGTGTCTGAATGGATGATTTAGTACGTGAGTGACTGACTCTACAAGTGAGTGATTAAACATATCTTACTGAATGCATGGGTTAGTGACTAAACTGTGTGAATGTCTGTATCCGTCTGTTTGTTGGTGTGTAAGTGGATGCATGGATTTGCGAATAGCTGCATGAGTGTCTATATGGGTTATTGATTGGTTCTCTGAGTATCTGTATGGCTGCCTGAGTGTTTGTGTGGGTGGGGTGTGTGTAACTCTATACATAGATGTGTGAGTGGGTGATTCACTGGGTGCATGATTTCAAGAGTGCATCTGTGATGGACTGCTTGGGTGGGTGAGAGTGTGTATGGGTGTGTTAGTGAGTGAATGTATATCTCAGTGGTACATGTGCGAGTAACTACATATGTAAAAGGCAGTATATATGTGTGTTAGAGTATTTAAATGGCTATAAGTGAGAGTGTGTTATTGTGAGAGTGGCTGTATGGATGCGTGTGTGCTTGTATCAGTTATTGTATAAGAGCGTAAGAATGTGCTAGTATTTGTATGAGTAAGTGAGCTGGTGTGTGTATAACTGTATAGGTGAGTAAATGGGTGTGTGATTAATTTTTGCATGACTGACTAGGTGTGTGAGTACCTCTATGGATGAGTGGCGGTGTGTGAGTGTTTATATAGGTGTATGAGTGCATATGATAGTCCTGTACTGAGTGACTGTAAGTATGAGTGACTGTACAGGTGAGTGAGTGGATGTGTGTGTAGACCTAAGAATCAGTGAGTGGGTATGTAGTTTTTGGTGTTGGAGTGTCTATGGTTTTGAGAATGGCAGTCTGTAATTTAGAGTGGGTGTATCAAAAGTTATATTAGGGTGTGAGAAGATGCATGAAATTATCACATGGATGATGTCATCAGTGATGTCATTTGAGATGTCATCAGTGATGTCATCAGTGATGTCACTGACCATGTCATGAGTGATGTAATATGTGACGTCATCAGCAGTGCATTGCGGGGCGCGAGTTATAGTTAGCTGAACTAACTATAACAGGGGAATTTCACGGGTTTTGTACGAGTGCAATGTCCAACTAACTATAACTGTCCCTAAAACCTATGGTTTTTTCAGTGAATTTCAAAGGTTTTTAAATGCTAATTTCTAACTATAACGTGTCTGAAACCTATGGTTTTTTCAGTGAATTTCAAAGGTTTTTTAAATGCTAATTTCTAACTATAACGTGCCTGAAACCTATGGTTTTTTCAGTGAATTTCAAAGGTTTTTAAATGCTAATTTCTAACTATAACGTGCCTGAAACCTATGGTTTTTCAGTGAATTTCAAAGGTTTTTAAATGCTAATTTCTAACTATAACGTGCCTAAAACCTATGATTTTTTAAGTGAATTTCAAAGGTTTTTTAAATGCTAGTTTCTAACTATGCCAACAGAGGTAGGACATGTAAAGAAAGAAGAAAAAATGCACAGAAAGAAGCAAAAGATGTGCAGAAAGAACCAACAGAGGAGCAGAAAGAGGCCTTGTTGCAAAATCATCCTGTGCCCACAACTTTTTCAGACGGGTACTGGTGGTAACTGACTCTGACTAACCAGAGCCAGTGCGCGTTTGCACAGTGGTGAAGGGAGGGGGGCCTGAGGTGACATGTGTGCAAACGCGCCCCGTGGCGCGTTTTAAGTTGCGGGATTAAGTTTCCTTGAATCCTGAGGGTCCCTGGGGCCCAACTAGCCCCCAGGTACCTACAGTTAGGACCACAGAGCTGAGTTGCAGAGAGGCGTTCCGAGGCCACGCACCTTTTTCACCTCTCTGCAACGCAACTCTGTTGTGCTTACTGAAGGTACCTGGTGGGCTAGTTGGCCCCCAGGATTCAAAGGGAATTAACTCCCCAACTTAAAACGCACCACAGGGCGTGTTTGCGCACATGTCACCTGAGGCCCCGCCCCTCCCTTCACCACTGTGCAAACGCGCCCGTGGCGCGTTTTAAATTGGGGGATTAGGTCACCTTGAATCCTGAGAGTCCCTGGGGCCCAACTAGCCCACCAGGTACTTCCAGTAAGCACCACAGGCCTGCGTTGCAACGCCTGTAACTAATTGTGCAGTTGTGTTTAGGTAGTGAAGAGGGTTGTGCTGGGGTAGTGTTTTAGGGTTTAGGGTAGTGCAGTGGTGTTTGTGTAGTGTAGGGGGTCATGCTGGGGGTAGATTTAGGGTTTAGGGTAGTGCAGTGGTGTTTGGGTAGTGTAGGAAGTCGTGCTGGGGGAGTGTTTTAGGGTTTAGGGTAGTACAGTGGTGTTTGGGTAGTGTAGGGGGTCGTGCTGGGGTTAGTGTTTTAGGGTTTTAGGGTTTAGGGTAGTGCAGTGGTGTTTGGGTTGTGTAGGGGATACTGCTGGGGGTAGTGTTTTAGGGTTTAGGGTAGTGCAATGGTGTTTGGGTAGTGTAGGGGGTAATGCTGGGGGTAGTGTTTTAGGGTTTAGGGTTGTGCAGTGGTGTTTGGGTAGCGTAGGGGGTACTGCTGGGGGTAGTGTTTTATGGTTTAGGGTAGTGCAGTGGTGTTTGGGTAGTGTAGGGGTTCGTGCTGGGGGTAGTTTTTAGGGTTTAGGGTAGTGCAGTGGTGTTTGTGTAGTGTAGGAGGTCGTGTTTTAGGGTTTAGGGTAGTACAGTGGTCTTTGGGTAGTGTAGGGTCGTGCGGGGGTATTGTTTTAGAGTTTAGGGTAGTGCAGTGGTCTTTGGGTAGTGTAGGGGGTTGTGCGGGGGGTAGTGTTTTAGGGATTAGGGTAGTGCATTGGTATTTGGGTAGTGTAGGGGGTCATGCGGGGGTAGTGTTTTAGGGTTTAGGGCAGTGCAGTGGTGTTTAGGTAGTGTAGGGGGTCGTGCTGGGGGAGTGTTTTAGGGTTTAGGGCAGTGCAGTGGTGTTCGGGTAGTGTAGGGGTTCGTGCTGGGGGAGTGTTTTAGGGTTTAGGGCAGTGCAGTCGTGTTCGGGTAGTGTAGGGGGTCGTGCTGGGGGAGTATTTTAGGGTTTAGGGTAGTGCAGTGGTGTTCGGGTAGTGTACGGGGTCATGCTGGGGGTAGTGTTCTAGGGTTTAGGGCAGTGCAGTGGTGTTCGGGCAGTGTAGGGGGTCGTGCTGGGGGTGGTGTTTTAGGGTTTAGGGCAGTGCAGTGGTGTTCGGGCAGTGTAGGGGGTTGTGCTGGGGGTGGTGTTTCAGGGTTTAGGGCAGTGCAGTGGTGTTCGGGCAGTGTAGGGGGTCGTGCAGGGGTGGTGTTTCAGGGTTTAGGGCAGTGGTGTTCGGGCAGTGTAGGGGGTCATGCTGGGGGTGTTGTTTCAGGGTTTGGGGCAGTGGTGTTCGAGCAGTAAAGGGGGTCATGCTGGGGGTGGTGTTTCAGGGTTTAGGGCAGTGCAGTGGTGTTCGGGCAGTGTAGGGGGCGGTGCAGGGGTGGTGTTTCAGGGTTTAGGGCAGTGCAGTGGTGTTCGGGCAGTGTAGGGGTGGTGCAGGGGGTGGTGTTTCAGGGTTTAGGGCAGTGCAGTGGTGTTCGGGCAGTGTAGGGGGTCGTGCAAGGGGTGGTGTTTCAGGGTTTAGGGCAGTGCAGTGGTGTTCGGGCAGTGTAGGGGGCGGTGCAGGGGGTGGTGTTTCAGGGTTTAGGGCAGTACAGTGGTGTTCGGGCATTGTAGGGGGTGGTGCTGGGGCTGGTGTTTCAGGGTTTAGGGCAGTGCAGTGGTGTTCGGGCAGTGTAGGGGGTCGTGCTGGGGCTGGTGTTTCAGGGTTTAGGGCAGTGCAGTGGTGTTCGGGCAGTGTAGGGGGTCGTGCTGGGGCTGGTGTTTCAGAGTCTAGGGCAATGCAGTGGTGTTCGGGCAGTGTAGGGGGTCTTGCTGGGGCTGGTGTTTCAGGGTTTAGGGCAGTGCAGTGGTGTTCGGGCAGTGTAGGGGGTCGTGCTGGGGGTGGTGTTTTAGGGTTTAGGGCAGTGCAGTGGTGTTTAGGTAGTGTAGGGGGTCGTGCTGGGGGGAGTGTTTTAGGGTTTAGGGCAGTGCAGTGGTGTTCGGGTAGTGTAGGGGTTCGTGCTGGGGGAGTGTTTTAGGGTTTAGGGCAGTGCAGTCGTGTTCGGGTAGTGTAGGGGGTCGTGCTGGGGGAGTATTTTAGGGTTTAGGGTAGTGCAGTGGTGTTCGGGTAGTGTACGGGGTCATGCTGGGGGTAGTGTTCTAGGGTTTAGGGCAGTGCAGTGGTGTTCGGGCAGTGTAGGGGGTCGTGCTGGGGGTGGTGTTTTAGGGTTTAGGGCAGTGCAGTGGTATTCGGGCAGTGTAGGGGGTTGTGCTGGGGGTGGTGTTTCAGGGTTTAGGGCAGTGCAGTGGTGTTCGGGCAGTGTAGGGGGTAGTGCAGGGGGTGGTGTTTCAGGGTTTAGGGCAGTGCAGTGGTGTTCGGGCAGTGTAGGGGGTCGTGCAGGGGTGGTGTTTCAGGGTTTAGGGCAGTGGTGTTCGGGCAGTGTAGGGGGTCATGCTGGGGGTGTTGTTTCAGGGTTTGGGGCAGTGGTGTTCGAGCAGTAAAGGGGGTCATGCTGGGGGTGGTGTTTCAGGGTTTAGGGCAGTGCAGTGGTGTTCGGGCAGTGTAGGGGGCGGTGCAGGGGGTGGTGTTTCAGGGTTTAGGGCAGTGCAGTGGTGTTCGGGCAGTGTAGGGGGTGGTGCAGGGGGTGGTGTTTCAGGGTTTAGGGCAGTGCAGTGGTGTTCGGGCAGTGTAGGGGGTCGTGCAGGGGGTGGTGTTTCAGGGTTTAGGGCAGTGCAGTGGTGTTCGGGCAGTGTAGGGGGCGGTGCAGGGGGTGGTGTTTCAGGGTTTAGGGCAGTACAGTGGTGTTCGGGCATTGTAGGGGGTGGTGCTGGGGCTGGTGTTTCAGGGTTTAGGGCAGTGCAGTGTTGTTCGGGCAGTGTAGGGGGTCGTGCTGGGGCTGGTGTTTCAGGGTTTAGGGCAGTGCAGTGGTGTTCGGGCAGTGTAGGGGGTCGTGCTGGGGCTGTTGTTTCAGAGTCTAGGGCAATGCAGTGGTGTTCGGGCAGTGTAGGGGGTCTTGCTGGGGCTGGTGTTTCAGGGTTTAGGGCAGTGCAGTGGTGTTCGGGCAGTGTAGGGGGTCGTGCTGGGGGTGGTGTTTCAGGGTTTAGGGCATTGCAGTGGTGTTCGGGCAGTTTAGTGGGTCGTGCTGGGGCTAGTGTTTCAGGGTTTAGGGCAGAGCAATGGTGCTCAGGCAGTGTAGGGGGTTGTGCTGGGGGTGATGTTTCAGGGTTTAGGGCAGTGCAGTGGTGTTAGGGCAGTGTAGGGGGTCGTGCTGGGGGTGGTGTTTCAGGGTTTAGGGCAGTGCAGTGGTGTTCCGGCAGTGTAGGGGGTCGTGCAGGGGTGGGGTTTCAGGGTTTAGTGCAGTGGTGTTCGGGCAGTGTAGGGGGTCGTGCTGGGGTGGTGTTTCAGGGTATAGGGCAGTGCAGTGGTGTTCAGGCAGTGTAGGGTGTCATGCTGAGGGGTGGTGTTTCAGGGTTTAGGGCAGTGCAGTAGTGTTTGGGCAGTGTAGGGGGTCGTGCAGGGGGTGGTGTTTCAGGGTTTAGGGCAGTGCAGTGGTGTTCGGCCAGTGTAGGTAGTCTTGCTGGGGGTGGTGTTTCAGGGTTTAGGGCAGTGCAGTAGTTTTCGGGCAGTGTAGGCGGTCGTGCTGGGGCTGGTGTTTCAGTGTTTAGGGCAGTGCAGTGGTTTTCGGGCAGTGTACGGGGTTGTGCTGGGGCTGGTGTTTCAGGATGTAGGGCAGTGCAGTGGTGTGCGGGCAGTGTGCGGGGTTGTGCTGGGGCTGGTGTTTCAGGGTTTAGGGCAGTGCAGTGGTGTTCGGGCAGTGTAGGGGGTCGTGCTGGGGGTGGTGTTTCAGGGTTTAGGGCAGTGCAGTGGTGTTCGGGCAGTGTAGGGGGTCGTGCTGGGGCTGGTGTTTCAGGGTAGTGCAGTGGTGTTCGGGCAGTGTAGGGGGTCGTGCTGGGGCTGGTGTTTCAGGGTTTTGGGCAGACCATGGTGTTCGGGCAGTGTAGGGGGTCATGCTGGGGGTGGTGTTTCAGGGTTTAGGGCAGTGCAGTGGTGTTCGGGCAGTGTAGGGGGTCTTGCTGGGGGTGGTGTTTTAGGGTTTAGGGCAGTGCAGTGGTGTTTGGGCAGTGTAGGGGGTCTTGCTGGGGGTGGTGTTTCAGGGTGTAGGGCAGTGGTGTTCGGGCAGTGTAGGGGGTCTTGCTGGGGGTGATGTTTCAGGGTTTAGGGCAGTGCAGTGGTGTTCGGGCAGTGTAGGGGGTCTTGCTGGGGGTAGTGTTTCAGGGTTTAGGGGCGGTGCAGTGGTTTTCGTGCAGTGTAGGGGGTCGTGCTGGGGGTGGTGTTTCAGGGTTTAGGGCAGTGCAGTAGTGTTCGGGCAGTGTAGGGGGTCATGCTGGGGGTGGGGTTTCAGGGTTTAGGGCAGTACAGTGGTGTTCGGGCAGTGTAGGGGGTCATGCAGGGGGTGGTGTTTCAGGGTTTAGGGCAGTGCAGTGGTGTTCGGGCAGTGTAGGGGGTTGTGCTGGGGCTGGTGTTTCAGGGTTTAGGGCAGTGCAGTGGTGTTCGGGCAGTGTAGGGGGTCTTGCTGGGGGTGGTGTTTCAGGGTTTAGGGCAGTGGTGTTCGGGCAGTGTAGGGGGTCTTGCTGGGGGTGATGTTTCAGGGTATAGGGCAGTGCAGTGGTGTTCGGGCAGTGTAGGGGGTCTTGCTGGGGGTAGTGTTTCAGGGTTTAGGGCAGTGCAGTGGTGTTCGTGCAGTATAGGGGGTTGTGCTGGGGATGGTGTTTCTGGGTTTAGGGCAGTGCAGTAGTGTTCGAGCAGTGTAGGGGGTTGTGCAGGGGGTGGTGTTTCAGGGTTTAGGGCAGTGCAGTGGTGTTCGGGCAGTGTAGGGGTCGCGCTGGGAGTGGTGTTTCAGGGTTTAGGGCAGTGCAGTGGTGTTCGGGCAGTGTAGGGGGTCATGCACTGGGTGGTGTTTCAGGGTTTCGGGCAGTGCAGTGGTGTACGGGCTGTGTAGGGTGTTGTGCTGGGGCTGGTGTTTCAGGTGTTCAGGCAGTGTAGGGGGTCGTGCTGAGGCTGGTGTTTCACGGTTTAGGGCAGTGCAGTGGTGTTCGGGCAGTGTAGGGGGTCGTGCTGGGGCTGGTGTTTCAGGGTTTAGGGCAGTGCAGTAGTGTTCGGGCAGTGTAGGCGGTCATGCTGGGGCTGGTGTTTCAGGGTTTAGGGCAGTGCAATAGTGTTCGGGCAGTGTAGGGGGTCGTGCTGGGGCTGGTGTTTCAGGGTTTAGGGCAGTGCAGTGGTGCTCGGCGGGTGTAGGGGGTCGTGCTGGGGGTGATGTTTCAGGGTTTAGGGTAGTGCAGTGGTGTTCGGGCAGTGTAGGGGTCGTGCAGCGGCTGGTGTTTCAAGGTTTAGGGCAGTGTAGTGGTGTTCGGGCAGTGTAGGGGGTCGTGCTGGGGCTGGTGTTTCAGGGTTTTGGGCAGAGCAGTGGTGTTCGGGCAGTGTAGGGGGTCATGCTGGGGGTAGTGTTTCAGGGTTTAGGGCAGTGCAGTGGTGTTTGGGCAGTGTAGGGGGTCGTACTGGGGGTGGTGTTTCAGGGTTTAGGTCAGTGGTGTTCGGGCAGTGTAGGGGGTCTTGCTGGGGGTGATGTTTCAGGGTTTAGGGCAGTGCAGTGGTGTTTGGGCAGTGTAGGGGTCTTGCTGGGGGTAGTGTTTCAGGGTTTAGGGCAGTGCAGTGGTGTTTGGGCAGTGTAGGGGGTCATGCTGGGGGTGGTGTTTCAGGGTTTAGGGCAGTGCAGTGGTGTTCGGGCAGTGTAGGGGGTCGTGAAGGGGTGGTGTTTCAGGGTTTAGGGCAGTGCAGTGGTGTTCGGGCAGTGTAGGGGTCGTGCTAGGGGTGGTGTTTCAGGGTTTAGGGCAGTGCAGTGGTGTTCGGGCAGTGTAGGGGGTCGTGCTGGGGGTAGTGTTTTAGGGTTTAGGGTAGTGCAGTGGTGCTTGTGTAGTGTAGGGGGTCATGCTGGGGGTAGTGTTTTAGGGTTTAGGGTAGTGCAGTGGAGTTTGTGTAGTGTAGGGGGTCATGTTTTAGGGTAGTGCAGTGGTGTTTGGGTAGTGTAGGGGGTCGTGCTGGGGGTAGTGTTTTAGGATTTAGGTTAGTGCAGTGGTGTTTGGGTAGTGTAGGGGGTCGTGCTGGGGGTAGTGTTTTAGGGTTTAGGGTACTGCAGTGGTGTTTGTGTAGTGTAGGGGGTCGTGCTGGGGGTAGTGTTTTAGGGTTTAGGGTAGTGCAGTGGTGCATGTGTAGTGTAGGGGGTCGTGCTGGGGGTAGTGTTTTAGGATTTAGGTTAGTGCAGTGGTGTTTGGGTAGTGTAGGGGGTCGTGCTGGGGGTAGTGTTTTAGGGTTTAGGGTAGTGCAGTGGTGTTTGTGTAGTGTAGGGGGTCGTGCTGGGGGTAGTGTTTTAGGGTTTAGGGTAGTGCAGTGGTGCTTGTGTAGTGTAGGGGGTCGTGCTGGGGGTAGTGTTTTAGGGTTTAGGGTAGTGCAGTGGTGTTTGTGTAGTGTAGGGGTCATGTTTTAGGGTAGTACAGTGGTGTTTGGGTAGTGTAGGGGGTCGTGCTGGTGGTAGTGTTTTAGGATTTAGGTTAGTGCAGTGGTGTTTGGGTAGTGTAGGGGGTCGTGCTGGGGGTAGTGTTTTAGGGTTTAGGATAGTGCAGTGGTGCTTGTGTAGTGTAGGGGGTCATGCTGGGGGTAGTGTTTTAGGGTTTAAGGTAGTGCAGTGGTGTTTTTGTAGTGTAGGGGGTCATGTTTTAAGATGCAATGCTCCAATACCTGACCAGTCTGCACTACATAAAACTGCAAAAAAACTAAAAATAAAAAGTGTTTTGCACACTTTTGTCATTGGGCTATATGTGGGCTACATCTGGGTAATATTTGTGCTACATTTGGGCTCTTTTTTCACTGGTGGCCATCTTGGAAGACTTCTTTGTTATGAAGTTTCCTAATTTCTTCATTTACTGCAGTCTCCTCAGTAGGAAATGCTTTCAGTTTTTTACTTTGATTCCATCAAGAAGGCATTCAGATGTGTCTCACATCTGCCATAAATTCAGAATGTTAGCACTCTAGTTGCTCATTAGATCACTGGAGTAAAGCTACTGCTCACCAGGGAGTTAACTGGTAGTCTGCTGCTGGTATTGAAAGTGATTGTTTCAGTCTGCATGTCAGAATTTTCTAATAAAATAGAAGAGGATTTGAGATCTCACTTAAAACATGCCCTAAATTTTCTTTCTGCAGCACTAACCATAATTTCTATTTCAAAAAGACCCCTCATTTTGTTCCTTTTTAAATTAAATGTTTTAAGTGTTACCGGTTTATTCCAATCAAGATGGCTTCAGGTGTGCCATACTTTTGTCATAAGTAAGGCTGTTAGCGCTCTAGTTGTTCTTTAGAACACTCTGGGAAGCTGCAGTAGAACACAAAGGCATCAACTGGCAGGCTGCTCCTGTTGAAATATAACAGGAAGATATTTGAGATCACACTTGAAATATGTCCTAATTTTTCTTTCTACAGCACTAACCATAATTTCTATGACAAAATGAACCCCATCATTTTGTTCCTTTTTAAATTAAATGTTTTAAGTGTTACCAGTTTATTCCAATCAAGATGGCTTCAGGTGTGCCATACTTTTGTCATAAGTAAGGCTGTTAGCACTCTAGTTGTTCTTTAGAACACTCTGGAAAGCTGCAGTAGAACACAAAGGCATCAACTGGCAGGCTGCTCCTGTTGAAATATAACAGGAAGATATTTGAGATCACACTTGAAACATGTCCTAATTTTTCTTTCTACAGCACTAACCATAATTTCTATGACAAAATGAACCCCATCATTTTGTTCCTTTTTAAATTAAATTGTTTAAGTGTTACCAGTTTATTCCAATCAAGATGGCTTCAGGTGTGCCATACTTTTGTCATAAGTAAGGCTGTTAGCACTCTAGTTGTTCTTTAGAACACTCTGGGAAGCTGCAGTAGAACACAAAGGAATCAACTGACAGTCTCTGCCCTTGTTGGATGTACATGTTTTACTGAGAATGTCAGACTTCATTCTCACATGAGTGAGAAAGATAATGTGAATTTACAGAAAATATGCTCTCATTTTAGCTTCTGGAGCACCTTCCAAACCTCCATGGGACAAGCATGAGAAAATAGTGTTCTCTCAAACATGATTCATGATATCCCAGCAGAAGGTTTTTCACATGGTAAAATCACCTTAGAATACATCACAATTCCTAAAATTAGTATGGTACCATCAACAAATAAATTCTAATGTAACTAAAGCCTGTTATCACGCTTTATAGTTCTCCT